>ML258905.1:0-10559 GCA_005239495.1 Nicotiana undulata
CGAATAATTGAGGTAACAAGATAAGACAATTTCAGATAATGAGAAGGAAAACAAGTGATACATATGATCAGTTTACAAAGAAAGGTTATGTTTAAGATCAGTTACATGTTTGTTGATTACATGTCCTTATACTTGATGTACTTTCTTACATGATTTATTGCTCGGCTTGTATTTTATTTTATTATGTACTGGACCTTAGTGAGTATATATTCTACCTCTCGTCACTACTCTTTACGATTTTAGACGGGATACTCACTGGGTACATATTCGTTTATATGTACTCCTGCTGCACTTCTTTTCTTTTGTGCACTTGATTGTGCAGGTGTTGAGGTTGGTCCGTCTGGTCGTCCGTCCGCTGGTAGATACTGATCACAGTGTCGCTCCATATGGTGAGCTGTCTTCTTGGCGTCATCCTGACAGCACCTCTGGAGCCTTCTAGTTTCATTTTGCTTAGTCTTTTGTTCCAGACTGCGGCTTGTATTTTTATATATATATATTTCAGTTGTTGTACCTATGTAGCCGCCCGTTGACACTGTGACACTAGTCCTGGCACACACTTGTTATAGTGATTATTGGGTTTTCGAGGTTGTATATATTTGGCCTAGCTGTGGTTCAGCTTGTATCTACGGCCTTACCTCATATCGCTGTTATATTCCGCATTATATTTGTTATAAATTGTAAATAACTGGAATATCGAGTTCTAGGGTAGTATCTCCTAAATATTCATATGTTGGCTTTCCTAACCTCGCCGTTAGGTGCCATCACGACCTGAACTGGGTTTTGGGTCGTGACAGTATCCCTTGACAGATTATTTAAGATGTGAATTTCAGGATTTTTTTCCTTCTTTCATATTTTGAACCCTAAACTTGGAAAGGAGTGATTTTCAAGGAGATTTTCATACAATGAAAGAAGGTAAGATATTTCTCCTCATTTGTGATTATATTTCGAAAATATACATGGATTTGTCACTCTTAAGATAAGGAATAAAGTATAGAAATTGAGATTTTTGGTATGAACTTAAGAGAGTGATTTTGGGGGTTTGATTCTGAAATTTGATCTCGATTTAGAATTTAATCATATATTTAGAATCTTGGGGTTTTGAGTGAACTATATTTATAATAAATTTTGGATTTATGGCTAGAGACCCGAGGTTCACTTTTGCTGACTTTTAAATTTTAGGTTAAAGATTGAATTATTTTGTTATGTAATCAATTCCTTGAGCTTGTATTGACTCATTTAAGTACTATTTGACTAGATTCGAGTTATTTGGACTTTAATTTAAAAGGAAAAGCAATTTTGGGAGGTTGAAAGTATTACTGGATGGACTTAAATTTCTTGTCTATCCTTGTAAGAGGGAATTCTCTAATCTACTTGCTACTTGTTACTTCATTTTGGAGTCACGTATATCCAAGGTGACGACTGTATATGCGTAGCTAGGTTATGACCATATCCGGTAGAGTTTGGCCTATAATTATCCCTTTTTTGGTCTATGTAAATTTATTATCCATGTTTCATTAATTCTATGATTACATGATGGCTCATAATTATAACTTACAAGCATGCTTAAGGTTATGACTTGTCAAATTTGACATAAAGGATTATTTCGCTATGTTGAGCTTTCTTATTAAGCCGTAGTCATACACTTGTCTTATTTGACTCGTGATTTGATAGTTAAATGACTTATTTCACTCTTGTTAAATATTATGATTAGAATCATGGATTATGAGATTGCTCATTTAATTGTTATGATTAATTGAATTACGTTATTAGCCATAATCTTTTATCCATGTGAGATTTTATCCACATTTCTATTGTTATATTTCGATGTCTCTTAATTATAGTATATCATATACATTTGCATGGTTGGAGATTTGTATATTGAGAAACGTTGAGGATTGGAACTAAGGACTCTTTGAGAGGATAATGATTATTGGAAATTGATCATTAATTATTAAGTGATCAATGCTTGGATATGGATCCGTCTCTACGAAATTAGGTAATTACCCTTACCATGTGAGCGTTAACACCTGGATATGGTACTTGGTTTGGACACGTGGTTTGTGTCAGGCACATGGAGAGGTATTGAGAGGGAATCTTTGGCATGGATATTTATGTATTTTTTACTCATGCAGTGGCTTTATATAAATATTGGTTGATATACATCATGTGTTTATCCGAGGATTGAGGTATTTGATAACTGATTCGATCTCTTTAATTGTAAACCATATCAAAATTCCATATGTATTGTGTCTTTAGCCCTTGTATGTGTTTGGTGATTCCATATTTTACTTTGTATCTTATTTCTGCTTTTACCTAATTCTTGAACTGATAGTAAGTGTTGATTTTATACTTTTTTGAGGCTCGACTTGATACTTACTAAGTACCCTGATTTTATAATCATACTACACTTCTGTATATTTTTGTGCAGGTTCAGAGATAGGCATTAGAAGTATCCATCCAGAGGAATAAGACTATTTTGTTGGCACTTCACGGTGAGTTGTTTTCCTGATCCGATCCGCAGCACATGGAATCATCCTTCTCGACTTAGCCAACTCTGTCTATATAATTATTTTTCAGACAAATGTTATGGCACAACCCAAATCCTACTCTAGCCCGTGATGGCGCCCAACGCTACCATTAGGCAAGCCAACAATTAAATCAATACGTCAATAGTAAATCAAAAATAAATTTTAAAATATTTAAAGAAATATATAGTGAAAGTTCGTTCGTTTTCATAAAAAATAAAGATGTTATTATTTTAAATATTCGAATGTGGACAAAATAAAAACCCAAAATCATTACCAAATACAACCACAAGCAAAAGTCTAAATTCCCAAAACCGGTATCACAAGTGCATTAGCATTCACTAGGGAGTACAATACTAATACAACATATGTCTGGAATATAAAATAGACAGGATAAAGTAAATGAATATGATTGGAAACTCCGTGTGCTACAAATCGTAACATGAAATGCAGCTCACCACAAATCCTCCTCAATAGTTGCACCTATGCGCCAAGATAATCACCAAATGAACCCGTCTCAGTAGCTGCACAATTATTTCAGAAGTGTAGCATGATCACGTAAATCAACGGGTACCTAGTAAGTATCTAGCCTAACCCTAAAGAAGTAGTAATAAGGGGTCAACATTGACTCTTACTAGTTGTCCAATAAATCAAGTATAACAAAATTAAACAGAAAAGAGGCATATCAAGTAAAAATAACAAAATAGAAATAAGAATAAACATGATGTCCTCGATAACCGGATACTACTTCGAATAGGATACATAATGGTCAACACCAGATAAATTATTACATCTCAAGTCAAGAAAATCATGTGTACACTGACTTCTTATCGAATTTTACGCATGATTTTGCCAAGGTGAGCGGCCTGATCCCATAGGAGTACTGACACGATTCCTGTCGTGGCGTACGGACCGATCCAATAATAGTACCGCATAGGCGTTTAGCCCGATCTCATAATAGTGTACACTATCGAGGGTCAGCCTGCACGAGCAATAGATGCATCTCATAATATTGCTGAGGCGAACAACCCGATTCCATAATGATACTGCAGAGGCGTTCCGCCCAATCCCAGAGGAATAGTGAAGACTTTGACGGGTCACTGGTCCTACTCAGAAATATATGTGTGAGATAAAGTTTAAGAGACTTTCGAAATATTTCGTACAACATGGGATAAATACTTAAAAGAGAAGTGTAAGATCAGCGACTAGCTAAGCAACTCGTCAAGTAGTTAAGGTAGCAAGGTTCAGCACTCTATACAAGTCCAGTCTCAAGCTGAATATGTTAATTAAGGCATGCAAGGATAACTTAAATAATACAATTAAAGCATGGCATAAGTCCCAAGTCTACCCAGACCTAATGAAGAATTCTAGCATATGCGTGTACACTTGTTACCTCACACGTGCGTAGCTCCAACAGCATGTAGCACATAACAAGTATAATGCATGTGGGGTAAATTCCCTTTCACAAGGCTAGACAGGAAGCTTACGTCGCTTCGAAATTTAATAACCGACTCAAACGCCTCTCTAGCACCTCAAATGTCACGACCCGGAATCCCACCCTTCAGGACGTGACTGCGTCTAACGTTGAACCCGCTAGACAAGCCAACGTGCACAAATAATCTAACTTTTTCAACCCAATTCGACAATAGCAAAGAGAATACCTTCAAAAATCTTAACAGAAGTAACGAAACACTTTAGAATTTTAACAGTGGAAATGTAACAGAAATTCAAAAATGCAAAGTGAAATGGTAAGATACATAACGTCGCATAAGCCCAAAACCGGGGTGTCACAACTCATGAACTGTCTAAACAGAGTGCTAAATACATAGTCTGAAAATAAATACATCATTGTCTTGAAACTGGGGGAAAAGATAAGACAATAAGAAATCCAAAAGCAGGAGAGACACCAAGGACCACGAACGTCAGCGGGTATACCTTGAAGCTTTGGGTTGACTGAAGGTGACTCACTCAATGCGGTCCACTGGGTCCGGATGAGGGGTCTGCACAACATTAAAAAGTGCAGTGTAGCATCAGTACAACCGACCGCATGTACTGAGTAAGTGCCGAGCCTAACCTCGGCCGAAGTAGTGACGAGGCTAGACTTGACAATAACGATAACCTGTCCTATTCTACAGCAGGTAACAGGGACAATACAAGGCAAGAAATAAGTAGACAAGAAAGGGATACGGGGGCAGTAAAGGGGAACAAGTGAAATGAAGCAGTTAAATTGACATATATGAGTAAACAAGGAAGGCAATTTAACACAATAGATAACGAAACCAGTAAAGATCCAGAAATGTAAATAATGGCACGACATCACCCTTTGTGCTTTTACTCTCTTCCTCACAATGCGATGTATAATGTGAAATAGTATAAATCATGGCATGACATCACCCTTCGTGCTTTTACTCTTTTCCTCACAATGCAATGTACAATGTAAGGCAATATAAATCATGGCACAACATTAACCTTCGTGCTTATAATCAATGTAAATCATGGCACGGCATCACCCTTCGTGCCTTACTTTCTCTCTCTCACTATGCAATGTAATCAAGTGTCATGGCACGGCATCACCTTTCGTGCTTTACACTCTTCCTCACCAAAAAATGACAGATATAATGGTAAGGAATACAACATAGTGGAAATACAGTTCAATATCACCCGGCAAGGGGAAAACATCAATCATATCACAACAATTGCCCGGCAAGGGTCTCAGCTATAACCAATCAATTAAAATATATCCTTAATAGTTGGATTTTCAATCAAACCAATACATCATAGTTTCATCAACCAAGACATCCAACAATAACGACTTCCAAGTAGAGACAAGTTCATAATATAACGAACATGGAAGTAATAACAAGATTTGTATCAAAAATAGACTCACAGGCATGCTTGACACACAATGCATAGGTGCTCGTCGTCTTACCTATGCATTGAACATGATAAACACTTAGCACATAGCATACAATACATATTCCCTTACCAAAGTTAGGCAAGACACTTACCTCGGGTCCAAAATATAGCAATCAACCCTCTAACACCGCCTTTCCTTTTGAATTCAACTCCGGAACAACAATATATAGGCATAATTAATTCAAGTATATCAATAATAACTCAATAGCACAATCCCATAGCCTAAATACGCAATTCCTATCATTCTTCAAAAAATTCCAAAATTCGGCCCCGGGCCCACTTGGTCCAAACACGAGGCTCGGACCAAAACCCGATCACCCATACCCCACGAGTTAGAATATGTAATTTGTTTTTAAATACGACTCCAAATTGGGGTTGAATTACCCTAAATTCAAAGAACCTAACTCTACCCAAAACTCCTAATTTTCTACTTGATTTTAGGAATTTAGGCCTAGATTCTAGTGGTTATGGAAGAAAAATGGAAGAAATCGATGTTAGAAACACTTACACAAGAAGACATGGAGGAAGAATTGGCTTGGGGGTCTTCAATGGAGGTTGGAGGAAGGAGAAAGTGATGAAAATATGAAAATCCCGTGTAATATTCTATTTTGGGAATTAAAAATAGCTGGGAAGAATTACTCTATGCGTTCGCGGAACATGATGTCACGACCCAGAATCCTAATCCGAGTCGTGATGGCGCCCAACGACGGGGTTAGGCAAGCCAAAACAAATTACACCAAGTGACACCCTTCCCCAGATAATTAAACAAGTCAGAGATTACCAGTTATAACAACTAACATGATACTAGCCTTGAGCGAAAGTAAGTCATAGTAGATACAAAGCAGAGATATAACATACACATAGATATACATCCCAAAACCCCAACAATATAAATACACTACGCGTGTGTGCCAGGAACTAGTGTCACGAGTGTCATGGGTAACTACTGAATATACAATGACTACAATATATACAGAGTCTCCGTCTGAATTAAATGGACAGATGAATAAAACAAAAGAGCTCCAGGGCGTTGCTAGAAAGTCGCCGGGAAAGCAGCTCACCGTGAAGTATGACCATGCTGTCAATATCCAGCACCGGCCTGATAGACATACGTGCCAGCCTCCGGACCTGTACAGTCAAGTACAAAAAAGAAAATAAAGTGCAGCATAAGTACATATTAAATAAATATGTACCCAGTGAGTATCCCGCCTAAACTCGAAGAAGTAGTGACGAGAGGTCGACTCGATACTCTCTAAGGTCCAGCAGTAATAGCATATGATAAAATATGATGAAATATAGTAGGCATGTCAGGGAAATAAGAAACAAGTACATATACTAAAAGTAGAAAAATCCAAACGGCTACTGAACTTAAACAATAAAGCACTTTCAAGAGTAACACCACTGAATGAAACAAAAATCAGAAATTCTTAGATCCGCCGTGGCGTACGGCCCGCTCCCATAAGGTACTTTCTACACTCGTCGTGGCGTACGGCCTGATCCCATATTCATTTCAATTTCTTTTCAACACTGCCGTGGCGTACGACCCGATCCCATATATTTAAATTGCTTTCAACACTGTCGTGGCGTACAGCCCGATCCTATATATTTCAATTACTTTTCAATTCCGCCGTGGCGTACGACCCGCTCCCATATATTTCACAATTTCTTTTCAATTCCGCCGTGGCGTACGGCCCGCTCCCATATATTTCACAATTTCTTTTCAATAAAGCCTCAGAAGAATAACGCGATGCAAAACATAATTTCATAGTACATATGGCATTACAACAAATCATATGAAGCATTACAAAGAAAAACATATCAGGCATTAGAAGAAAAACATACAAGGCATGATGTGGGCCTAACTACCCGGAAATAACAATAATAGTCGCTACGTACGGACCCTCGTCACTTGGCGCGTACGTAGCCCCCAAACAAGTTACACATAGCATATACATCACCTTGGGGACAATTCCCTCTTACAAGGTTAGAAAGGAGACTCACCTCGTGTCGAATCTACCCCTCGGACCACAATTGCGCCCGAAACTCCGAACTCTACACCCGAGGACTCGCAACTAGTTAAAAGATATACAATTACATCAATGCATGTACAATGTGATAACTAATCTTAGTTATTCAATAAAATCGCAATTCTTGAAGAATTCCCAATTTCCAACCCCAGCCTCTCATGGTCAAATTTCGAAAATTCTCGAAGGGATCACTCACCTATAGCCTAAGGATCACTAAGGTGTGATTTCTACTTGATTTCATTGCCTAAAATGGAAAATTACAAAATCCTCAAGAACCCTTTAATTACTACCTAATTCTATGATTTTTGATAATTTAGTAGTGAATTTAACTAGGGATTAGTGTTTGAAACTAGTAAAACTATGGAGTTTACTTACCTCAATAGCAGTGGTGGAAGGTCCCTTGAAGAGCTCTCTAAAATCTTGAAGAGGAAGATGAAAATGGAGGAACAAGGCTAAGTCCCGTATTTTATAAAACTGCCCAGTGATTCCTTCACTGCGATCGCGAAGGCCAACTGGCCAGACCTCTGCAATCCCGACAGAGGTCCTGCGATCGCGAAGAACAACTGGCAAGACCTCTGCGATCGTGACAAGGGTCCTGCGATCGCGAAGAACAAACTCACCCGGCCCAGACGCGACTCTATGTGATCGCAAGAAATGGGTTGCGATCGCGAAGGTGTGGAACCCAAACCTCTACGATCGCGGAGGGGAGGCTGCGATCGCAGTGAACAATCACTAGCCCAGCAAAATCCTTCTCCGCGATCGCAACCCACCTTCTGCGATCGCAGAGAAGGAAACCAGATAGCAGATTTTTCTAGTTTTCCAACTTAGTTCCCGTGGGTCTAAAACACCCCCGAGCCCCTCGGGATCCCGTCCAAAAGCACCGGCAAGTCTGTATTTATGATACGCACTCGCTTGATTTTTCGGAACATGAAAAACAACAACAGAACTCGAAATCAAACCCCAAATACAAATTAATCAAACTTAAGAACTTTGAAATTCTAGAATTCACTTCAACGCGCCGAACCGGCCTTAACTACTCGGAATGACTTCAAAATATGCAGACAAGTTCTAAATGATACAACGGAACTATTCCCGGTCTCGGAATTTCATTTGGACCTCGAGAACATAAACTCACCTTTCAAGCCAAATTTCAAATTCTTTAAAAACCTCAAAACTTCATTAACTCCAATTTTCCTCATTTTGATCTGAAACCAATCAAATCAAGTCCGTTTCTTACCAAATTCTGCAGATAACTTATATAACACATATTGAACCTGTTTCGGGCTCCGAAATCATAATACGGGCCCAGCAGCACAGGTTTCACATCATGGTTCATTTTCATAAGCCTTTAATATTTTCATAAAATAATTTTCTTTAAAAATTTCATTTCTCGGACGTGGGTCCTTGGAATTCGATTCCGGGCATACGCCCAAGTCCCATATTTTCCATGGAGCTTCCGGGACCGTCGGATCATGGATCCGGGTCCGTTTGCCAAAAATGTTGACCAAAGTCAACTTTATTCAATTAATTATCATAAATTTAACTCTTAATCAAGTTTTCACATAAAGGCTTCCCGGCTACGCGCCCGGACTGCGCACGCACATCGAGGTGAGATTAATAGAGGCGTTCAGGCCTGAGAACACAGTTAAAAGTAGATGCACATAAGATGACCCCTTTTTGGGTCATCACAATCTCCCCCTCTATAACAAACGTTCATCCTCGAACGGACGTAGAATCATACCTGAAGTGCCGAATAGCTGTGGATACCTGCTCCGCATGTCCTCCTTAGAATACCAAGTCGCCTCATCGACTGGTTGGCCCTTCCACTGGACCTTTACGGCAGAAATTCTCTTAGACCTCAACTGGCGGTCCTGCCTGTCAATAATAGCGATTGGCTCCTCCTCGAAGCCCAACTTCTCATCTAACTGAATAGTGTTGAAATCAATCACGTGAGAGAAAGAGACATGATATCTCCGGAGCATGGATACATGAATTACTGGATGAACTCTCGATAAGGCAGGAGGTAAAGCAAGCTCATAAGCAACCTCCCCGACTCGCCTCAACACCTCGAAAGGGCCTATAAACCTGGGGCTTAACTTGCCCCTCTTCCCGAATCTCATAACGCCCTTCATCGGCGAAATCTTCAACATAACCTTATCTCCCTCTATAAATGCTACATCACGCGCCCGCTAATCCGCGTCACACTTCTGTCTGGACTGAGCTGTACGGAGCCTTTCCTGAATAATCTTCACTTTTTCCAAGGCATTTCTCACCAGATCTGTACCATATAGCTTGGCCTCGCCAGGCTCAAACCACCCAATCAGAGAACGACATCGCCGACCATATAAAGCCTCATCTTGATGTTGGAATGATAACTGTTATTGTATGCAAACTCTGCCAAAGGCAAGAACAGGTCGCATTGACCGCCAAAATCAATCACACAAGCCCTGAGCATATCCTCCAATATCTGAATTGTACGCTCCGACTGACCATCAGTCTGAGGGTGAAATGCTGAGCTGAGATCTATCTGAGTGCCCATCTCACTGTGCAATGCTCTCCAAAAGTGTGAGGTGAAATGAGGACCTCGATCTGATATAATGGACACCGGCACACCGTGCAATCGGACTATCTCCCGAACATATATCTGGGCCAGCCTCTCCGTAGAATAAGTAGTAGCCACAAGAATGAAATGCGCCAATTTGGTCAACCTATCCACAATGACCCAAACCGCGTCAACCTTCCGCAAAGTCCGAGGCAACCCAACCACAAAGTCCATGGTGATGCGCTCCCATTTCCACTCATGAATGGGCATCTGCTGAAACAAGCCTCCTGGCCTCTGGTGCTCGTACTTGACCTACTGACAATTGAGACACCTAGCCACAAACTACACTATATCTTTCTTCATCCGCCTCCACCAGTAGTGCTTCATCAAATCACGGTACATTTTCATTGCACCCGGATGAACAAAATACCGAGAATTGTGGGCCTCTTCCAAGATTCTCTTCCTCAAGCCATCAATATTAGGAACACATAAACGGCCCTGGAGCCTCAAGACACCATCCTCGCCTAAAGTAACCTCCTTGGCCCTGCC
>ML258906.1:0-13002 GCA_005239495.1 Nicotiana undulata
ATTCAACTCAAGTATATCAATAATGACTCAATAACTAAAACCCATAGTCTAATTATCCATTTCGAATCATTCTTCCTAAAATCCCAAAATTTGACCCCGGCCCCATGTGGTCGAAACTCGAGGTTCGGACCAAAACCCGATCACCCATATCCCCACGATTAGGAATATACAATTTGTTTTAATATTCGACCCCAAATCGAGGTTGAATCAAATAAAATCCCATAAGCCCTAAATCTACCCCAAACCCTTAATTTCTACTTTGATTTCATGTTTTTAGGCCTAGAATCTAGTGTTTGATGAAGAAAAATGGAAGAAAACGGAGTTGGAATCACTTACCTATGGAGTTATGGCAATGGAGGTCTTTAAAATTGCCTAAAGGAGGAGTGGGGAAGAAGAAGAGGGTGAAAAATAAGAAAAATCCCGTAATGGGTCTGTTTTGGACTTAAGAAAATCACTGGACGAAATTGCACTCTGCGATCGCATAAGGAAGGGCGCGATCGCAGAAGAGAAGCTGGGCGACCCTATGCGATCGCAGAAGGGGACATGCGATCGCAGACCTAGCGGACTTGACCTTCTGCGATCGCAGACTAGCTACGCGACCGCAGAGCCACTGCCCCAGCCCCCACCCCAGACCGCATACACACTATGCGATCGCATAGTGCCACAGAACCTCCCCCACCTTACTACACTATGCGATCGCGACTCAGCCTATGCGATCGCATAGTGTTAAACACCAAACACCAGAATATCACTCCAACACCAGAATTTCCTATCTTTTTGCACCCCGTTTGCTATCCGAAACTCACCCGAGCCCTCGGGTCTCAAAACCAAAAACACACACGTCTCCCAATACATCCTACGGACTTGTTCAAGCTTTTAAATCATCAAAATATCATCAAAAACACGGAATTAAACCTCAAAACTCTTAGAAATTTCTTAAACTTCATAAACTTCTAAATTTCCCATTTTTAATCCGAATCACGTCATTTCAAGTCGGTTTTATACCAAATTTCACAGATAAGTCACATAACATATAATAAACCTGTTCCGGGCTCCGGAACCACAATACGGACCCGGTAACACGGTTTTCACATAATTATTCATTTTCAAAATCCTTTATTATCTTCAGAAAACAATTTTCTTTAAAAATTCATTTCTCGGGCTTGGGACCTCGGAACTCGATTCCGGGCATATGCTCAAATCCCATATTTTCCTACGGACCCTCTGGGACCGTCGAATCACGGGTCCGGGTCTGTTTACCAGAAATGTTGACCAAAGTCAACTATATTCATTTATTAATTATCAGAACTCATTTTTTNCAAGCACAACAAGGTATTTAATCCACACTTTTAATATGTAAATTCCCATAAACTAGATTCAAGTGTTTGGAAATAAATACTACACACTTAAATATACAATACAAAGCGAGGAAATGAAGAAACAAACATAGATGGGTAAGAAAACCTTAACCACAAGAGTGAAATCTTCAAATCCAAAGTGTGTGTGCAAACCCTAGCTTCAAGACTTGTTCTCCTCTACTCAAAATTATATTTACAAAGCCAAAGATTATCCAAGATAATGAAAAATGTCTGCTAGGTCGAGTATATGAGAGTGGGGATGGGAAATTGTGATTTTACAATTTTGTCCAGATCTGATGCCCGATTATCGCACATGCGGAAGAATTCTCGCAGGTGCGGTTCTGCAGGAGCGAAAATCAACTCGCAGGTGCAGTTCTGGCTGGCTTGAACTTTCATCGCAGGTGCGGGTAAATGGTCGCACCTGCCGTTCCGCAGGTGCGTTAAATTCTTCGCAGGTGCGAGCTTGTGTTGCTGTGCCTTCTTTCGCAGGTGCGTGAAATTCCTTCGCAGGTGCGATCTCGCACTTGCGGCTAAAGTTCCGCAAGTGCGGAATCACTGAAGAATTTTGTGCACTTTTCACCACTTTTTGTTCAACTTTCATTCCAATTCAACACCAACCACTTCACGGCATCATTTCCCTGAAAAGGGAGCAATTACACACTAATAACAACCTCAAGTTATCATTGAACAATACAAAATCTAATGAAAAGAGGCCAAAATGAGTGGTGAAATCACCACTCATTAGTCGTGTCTACACTTGGCGTCCAAAGTTGACCGGCACAAGCTCTTTAAGGAGGCATATAATAAAGAGTTGTCTTGCGCGTTCTCAAGACATTCGTAATGTTGTAGTTTCTTAAATTAATTTGAAGTACTATTAATTTATTATGCAATGTTAGTGCAAGTTTAAATATCTCTTTACTATTTTTTTTTGTGCTTAAACTTGAATTACAAGACATAAGTCATAATTATATAATATAATTTGCAATAAATAGCCTTAGATAATATAATAGAAATACAAAAAAAAAAAAATTAAATAGCCAACGACTATAATTTCAAAAACTAGTCGTTTGGCATGTTTAAAAAATAGTCATTTGGCCCCCAAACTTTGTTTAAACCCCAAACTAATTATAATTACACTTTTTCCCTATTCTCAACTATAAATACCCCTTCATTCTTTCATTTTTACTCACAAAATCATCAATCTCTCTCTACTCAAATTCTCAATTCAAGTTAAATCATGCCCGGTGGTTCTAGAATTACCCCATTTGTTCGGGAACACTATAATTTGGTAGAAGAAAATGAAAAAACTTACACAATATCGTGCAAGCACTGTGGTTTTGTCTTCACTCGACGAAAGGTGGAGGGCACATGCTCTTTAAGGAGGCATATAATCAAGTCTTGTCAAGCGTATCCTCAAGACATTCGTATCTAATATTTTAAGTTTAATTCAAACTTGTGTTATTTTAATTTTATTAGACGTATTATGCTTAGTGTTGTAGTTTGTTAAATTAATTTGATGTACTATTAATTTATTATGCAATGTTAGTGCAAGTTTGAAGTACTATTATTATTAATTTGAAGAAACTTACTATTTTTTGTGTTTAAATATGAATTACAAGATTTATATCACAAGATTTACAAGAAATTGCCTTACATAAAAAAATTTTTAAAAAATAACCCGGACCTGTTTAGGCCCGTTTGGCCCAGGCCCGCATAACCCAGGCCCACATATCCCGAACCCGTTTAGCCCGACCCACTTGGCCCGTTTGGCACGGGCCCGGCCCACTTACCACCCTTATTGCCGCCTAATATTAACTGAGCCCACATCGGTATTAACCTTTCAATTTCACTCCTGACTGTCTATATAAATAGATGCATACTCTTCAACTTGTGAGTATTCACCTTCTGTTCCTTTTGACAGTTACAGATCAAGGGCGCCGGTGAAGGTAGTTCTCTTTTCCTTCAGCGTTTTTCCTCATCTTTTTTTTGTCTCTTATTTTTGTAGGTCAAACGAGAAGACATATATGTTCTTGTTTAACGAGATGATTCAAGCATGAAGAAGGTGACATTAGGGCGTGAGGGGATGGGTACACATCCTTGCCCGAATACTATCAGAGAGGTTACTCTCAAAATAGCCTAATTACCGGAGAGATTACTCTTATTGTGGCCCGACTACTGGAGAGATTACTCTCAATGTGGCTCGACTACCGGAGAGATTACTCTCAAAATGGCCCGACTACCAGAGAAATTACTCCCAATGTGGCCCGACTACTGGAGAGATTACTCTCAATATGGCCCGACTATCGGAGAGATTACTCTCAATGTGGTCCGACTATTGGAGAGATTACTCTCAATATGACCCGATTACCGGAGAGATTACTCTCAAACTTAACCGACTATCGAAGAGGCCAACTTAAGGTGCAAAGTGACTCACATGTCCACCTTAAGATTGAAAAGTTATAGTTCCTTTTAAGGACAAACCACGAAGAGGCCAACTTAAGGTGCAAAGGGACTTATATGTCCACCTTAAGATTGGAAAGTTATAGTTTCCTTTTAAGGACAAACTCACGAAGAGGCCAACTTAAGGTGCAAAGGGACTTATATGTCCACCTAAGATTGGAAAGTTATAGTTTCAACTCGAAGACGACATCGATTTGATGACATCGACTCGAACACTTGGAAAGCTTTAAAGATTCTGCGGACTTTGCAGACTTCAACTCGAAGATTTGGAGGGCTTAAACAATTCAACTTTAAGATCGCCTAATTTGAAGACCGAAACTTGAAGACCGACAGACTTGAAGACTTCAACTTGGAGACTTGGAGGGCTTAAATATTTCAACTTTAAGACCGGCGAATTTGAGACTGAAACTTGAAGACCGACAGACTTGAAGATTTCAACTTGGAGACTTGGAGGGCTTAACTATTTCAACTTGAAGAGTGGCGAACGTGAAGACTTCAACTTGAAGACCGACATACTTGAAGATTTCAACTTGGAGACTTCGTGGGCTTAAATATTTCAGCTTCTCTTTTGCTTTACATCGTCCGACTTTTACCTTAGTCGCATAATTTTCAGCTTTATGCGCTTGTCTCGAAAGATTCATATTTTGTAGTGGGAGAGTAAAAATAATGAACCGTTTGATTTCCTGAAAACTAGACTTCATGATCTGAGACATATCCAAAATTTGGAATAAAAAATTTTGAGAATCTTTCCAGATATTGTTTTGAAGCTAACTTCAAATTCCAACTCGTTGATAGTTTCAGATTTGTGCAGTTTCACCAAAAAAGTTATATCTTGGTGTCGAAATGCCGAAATTATGAATCGTTTGATTTCCTGGAAACTAGACTTCAAGATATAAGACATATCCAAAATTTGGAATCAAAAACTTTTAGAATCATCCCAGATATTATTTTGAAGTTAACTTTAAATTCTGTCACGTTGACGATTTCAGATTTGCACAACTTCACCAACATATTTGTATCTTGACGTAGGAATTTCGAAATCATGAACCGTTTGATCCATTGGAAACTTAACTTCCAAATATATTACATATCCAAAAATCAAAACTTAATACCTTAAGGATAGTTTCAGATAATATTTTGAAGTCAACTTTGGTTCCTGATATGCCGATCGTTTCAAATTAGCGCGACTTCACCAAAATATTTGTATCTTGGTGCGGGAGCCTTGAGATTGTAAGACCCTTTTCATTGTCAAAAATTTAAATTCAAGAGATTAATTCTCACCAAATATCTTGGGTCCAAGTCTCTCTGAATTTGAAATGTCATGAAGGCAGTCCACAATAACTTGAAGGTTTGGCGAATGTGAAGGCATAACGGATCCCCGGACTTCAATGCAAATTCTTGGCAACCTCCAAAAAAATACTCATCATTTCATTGAAGACACCAATTTACCATAGCGGCTTGTCCCCTTTAAATCAAATGGTATCCATAGTTTAACAGAAGAATGGTATTCTAGCCCGATTTTCAAATACTAATTGAATGAATGACATTCCATTGTACTTTATTCGGACAACGATCGGTGGATTATGTATCTTTTGAACTTATGCGACTGAACTCAGAATAAAACTCTAAGCTGCCTACATACCTCGCTGAAGAGGATCAAGTCATACCGTACTTCAGAATGGGTAGAATTTTTTTATTTTATTTTATTTTATTTTTTATGTCCTAACTTTTTCTTAGGGCCCTTTTTGAGGTTTTCAACCTAGCAGACTTTTTTTTTATGTCCTAACTTTTGCCTAGGCCGTCTCTTTCGAGGTTTTTAACCTAGAGGACTTTTTTTTGTGGGTCGTACACAATTTAGACTCATGCGGGCCAGGAGTATAGGAACATGCAGTTTAGGCTCATGAGTCAAGGAGTGTTACAACTTCAAGGATAATACTTCTTCAGAAACTTTCCATTGATAGGGCCGATTCTCATGCCATATGCATCAACCAGCTTGTAAGCCCCACTTGAATAAGCTTCTTGCACGACATATGGCCCATGCCATTTTGAAGTGAACTTCCCTACAGGTTTATGGGAAGTGATAATGGGTCTTCTTATGGAAAGGACTTGATCTCCTACTTGAAAGGATCTCGGGAGAACTCTTTTATTGAAGGCACGAGACAATCGAGCTTGATAGCATTCAAGACTCTGTTGAGATTCCAACCTATTCTCATCAAGAGCCTCTAACTCTGCTAATCGAAGTCGAGCGTTTTCTTCATCGGTGATCCCTTCTTGAAGAGACAGTCGTAATGAAGGTACTTGACGCTCAAGTGGCAAGACGGCTTCGACTCCATAAACGAGTGAATATGGAGTTGCTTGTGTTGGCGTGTGGTGGGTCATCCTATATGTGCATAGATCTTCTTCCATACGTTCATTCACATCTCGTTTGGATTTGGAGACGACTTTCTTCAGCAAGTTGCATAGAGTTTTGTTGAATGCCTCATCTAGACCATTGGCGGCAGCATTGTACATCGAAGAGTTACGTTGGTTGAAGCCAAAGAGATCACAAATCTTGTTCATCAAATTATTATCGAATGGCTTTTCGTTATCTGTTATTATGTAACGAGGAATGCCAAAGCGATAGATTATGTTTACTCGGATGAAACTTGCAACATTTCCCTTCTTTACCTCCTTAAGAGCAACAACTTCAGCCCGCTTTGAGAAGTAGTCAGTTGCAGCGAAGATGTATAAGTGCCCCCCAGAGGACTTTGGCAGCGGTCCAACGACATCCAATCCCCAAGCGTCAAACGGCCAGGATGCAACAGTCGGGTGCAACACTTCAGGAGTTGATGAATAAAATTCACATGGAATTGACAAGCCTTGCATCTTCGAGCGTAGTCCAAGCAATCCTTTACCGTCATTGGCCAATAATATCCCATCCTTTTTATATAGAAGTGGAGCTTTGGTCCAGACTGGTGCGACCCACATACCCCAGAATGTGCCTCTTGCAAAGCTTGAAGTGCTTCTTCTTCCCTTAAGCATCGCAATAGTACTCCCTTGAATGACCTTCTGTATAGAGTATTTTTGTAGTAAAGGAAACGAGGTGCACGACGGCAGATTTCAGTCCTTCTCCTCGGATTTTCTGGTAGTATCCCAAAGCATAAGTAGTCGACAATGGGTTGTCGCCATTCTTCTTTCTCAACTTCAGAAACAACAACAAGATGCTTGAGTTCATTTTCTTCACCTTCAGCCTCATTTGGTGGCGGTACTGCCCATTTTTGGCAGAAGTAACTTGCGCTTGATCAGGCAGGGTTAATGATGAAGCTAGGGCAGCTAAAGCATCGGCCTTCTTATTTTATTTCCTTGGCACATGCTGAATAGTCACATCACTGAGCCACCCCATTAACTTTTTAGCGTAATCATGATATGGACGTAGTTCAGGCTTCTTAACCTCGTAGCTACCCAAAAGCCGATTGACCACTAACTGGGAGTCACCAAAGACTTGCAATTGCAATTGCTTCATATCAACGGCCATTTCAAGCCCAAGTATTAATGCTTGATACTCAGCAATATTGTTGGAACATAGTTGTGTCAAGGTGAAGGAGTAGGGCAAGACTTCACCTTGGGAAGTGACAAATACTACGCCAGCACCAGCTCCCCCGCAATGCGCAGCACCATCAAAGTACATCTTCCATGGAGGTTGAACTTCAACAACCATTGCGTCCTCATCAGGTAGTTCGTCAGTTATCTCCCAGTCATCAGGTATCAGATGATCTGCCAAGAAGTCTGCCAAGGCTTGTCCTTTTACAGCCTTTTGAGGGATGTACAAAATCTCGAATTGATGAAATTGGAGATACCATCTCGCTAGTCGATCACTAAGAACAGGTTTTGACATCACGAACTTGATGGGATTTGCTTTGGAAATAAGACGGACAACATGAGCTTGAAAGTAGTGCTTCAACTTTTGAATTGAGAAGACTGGCACCAAATACAACTTTTCAATTGGCGAATAATTCAGCTCATTTGGTGTCATCATCCTGCTCAAGTAGTAAAGGGAGTTTTCTTTCCCCTCATTATTTTCTTGGGCCAGCAGTGCTCCAACATACCTTTCTTGTGCCGCAATATATAGTATCAATGGCTTTCCCGGTATAGGAGCTGCTAAAACTAGAGGCTTCATCAAGTAGGCTTTGATACTTTCG
This sequence comes from Nicotiana undulata, assembly GCA_005239495.1. Lineage (NCBI taxonomy): Eukaryota > Viridiplantae > Streptophyta > Magnoliopsida > Solanales > Solanaceae > Nicotiana > Nicotiana undulata. The sequence continues at coordinate 7,997 of ML258906.1, forward strand.
AAGGCGTTGCTACAAGCTTGGTCCCACTTGAAAGGAATGCCTTTCTTCATGAGGCGGCTAAATGGTTGGAACCTTACAACTAGGTTCGAGATGAATCTCCTAAGGTATGCTAGCTTTCCTTGCAGACTTTTCAATTCATGAATATCCCGAGGCTCAGGCATTTTCAAAATAGCATCCACTTTGGCTTGATCAATTTCGATCCCTCGATATCGGACAATGAAAACCAAGGAACTTTCCAAAAGTATCTCCAAAGGCACATTTTAATGGGTTCATCCTAAGTTGGTACCTTCGAAACAACTCAAATACCATTCTCAAGTCTTTCAAGTGGTCACCCCTCTTTCTTGATTTTACCACCAAGTCGTCAACATAGCATTCAACATTCTTGTTGAGAAGATGGTCGAAAATATTTTGCATAGCCCTTTGGTAAGTAGCACCAGCGTTCTTCAAGCCAAAAGGCATTACCTTGTAGTAATAAATAACCTTGGGGGTGCGGAATGCAGTAAGCTCTTCATCTTTTGGTGCCATGCTAATTTGGTTATAGCCTGACGAACCATCCATAAATGACATTGCCTCATACCCAGTAGTAGCATCGATCATCAACTCTGGAATAGGAAGCGGGAATTCATCTTTAAGACACGCATTGTTGAGATCCCTGAAGTCAACACATACTCGAATATGGCCATTCTTCTTCCTTACAGGGACAATACTTGAGACCCATGTTGGGTATTTAGCTTCCCGAATAAATCCAGCTTCAATGAGTTTGTTAACTTCGGTTTCAATCAGGGGAACCAAGTCCGGCCTAAAGCGCCTTTGAGCATGCTTAACAGGACGAGCGCCACTCTTGATCGCAAGGTGATGGACTGCCACTTTAGGGTCCAATCCAGGCATCTCTTTGTAGCTCCAAGAAAAGACATCCATGTATTCCTTAAGTAACTCAATATAAGTGCTTTCTTCATCAACTTCTAATAAAGCACTTAGGTAAGTGGGTCTTGGTTCTTCATCAGTGCCAAGGTTAACTTCTTTTAAGGCGTCAATTGTTGCCTTCACCCCTTCTTCAAGTTCCGGCTGAGCATATTTTGCATCTTCGTCTTCTCGAGGGTCCCCATCATTGAAGGATATGTGATAACATGGTGAAACATCCTCCAATTCTGTATTATCCTCCATGGAAGATGGAACACCATTCTCGCCTTCTACAGTGACATGATACGAAGAACCCACACTTTATTCATCTTCATCACGTTCTTTAGTGTAGACCACAGTGTATGGCTTCACCTTCAGTACTTCATCACAAGAAACCATGACTTTGTTTGTCGCCTCATTCTAGAAGGAACCAAACTTTGGAAATCTTTAGAGATCTTTCGAATTTTGGGTGAAGCGGGTGTTCTTGTATTTCGATAATTTCTTTGGAAATTATTCCCCTTCTTTAATGGACCCAATCTCTCAAATACGGAAGATCTCACAGTTGATTTTCCAAGTCTGTCAAAAACAGAAGGCCTGTTAGAAGTGGCAGATTCGTCTTCTACAGTGATGTGATTGCTACTCGCCCTTCTGATGGAGATGCGCATTGGTGACGGCTGCTTGTATCCCAAACCTTCTCGGGGTTGCCTCGTTACAGCTTCTGATGGGAGCTTCCCTAACTTTGACGGCTCATCGGGATTGTATCCAGCTTTCGCAAATAGCTTGTAAGCGTTAAGATCAAAACCTTCATCTGTTCGCTTTGTAGGGAGTGCCGCATTCTGCAAATGATTTTGAGCTACAAAACCTGCAAGCAGCTTCGAGGATAACTTTGCTGCCTCAATTCGTTTCACCGGAAGAGTTAAATCCTTTAGTGTGTTGGTTTGGAGATTAGATGATTCGCCCTCGTCTTTCATCATTTTAGGGGCGTATTGGAGCTTAGGACTTACTTTCTTGCCATAATATGAAATATCCCCTCTATGAGATTTATTCACATTGGGTTGTACCTCCTCAGTAACAACTTTGGCTTTACCAATAGTTACCTCAGCTCTTTTAGCTATGGGCTCGCCGTTCTTGCTTTTCATGCCATTATCAACTTTTAGCTCCTTCACAATGTGGTTCTTCAAGTAGAATTTTGCATCAGCAAAGTGTGACTCTACCTCGGTGAATGGCGCATCATCGGCAATTATTGTCTTCTCGACTTCACCCTCATAGTATTTTAAACATTGATGGTAGGTGGACGGAAATACTTTATTTTCATGTATCCTAGGCCTTCCAAGCAAGACATTGTAGGAAGTCTTCGCATTGATCACATTCAACCATGCACTTGATTGCATATATTCAAAGGTGATTTCCAGCTTGATCGCACCTATGGCTCTTTGCCCCCTTGGTTGAATCCTTGGATCATCACACGAATTTCTGAGAGTTCGTTCGTGGGAATACCAAGTTGTTTCACAGTGTGAATTGGAAAAATGTTCACTGAGGATCCTCCGTCAACGAAAATTCAGTTTACCCTTTCATCACGCATATAGCCAACCAGGTACAATGGGCGGTTATGAGGAGTGTCACCTAGCAGAAGATCGTTATTTGTGAACGTGACTTTTCCTCACAAGCATTAACTTCTCGAGGAGTTGACTCGATGAGCTTTTCCGAAGATGGTGCCAATGGTAGATCATCACTCTTTTCTTTCCCTTCGTCAGTATGCAACAAGAGGCATCAATACCCCCATGGGAAATCTTCGTGCGGAACCAACTTGGTACAAACTCCTCCAAGGTCACTGGATGTCGTGGCTTTTGAGGGTGGTGCACCTCCACTTTCGCTTTATTTAAGTGCTTAACTGGGTTCCATCTCCTTGGTCTTCTTACCACCATTTTTCTTGTTGGTTGTTCTACTGATTCTTTTCGTGGGCTCCTTTTGTGGCGCCTACGACGAATCACCAAAGTCCAACATCCATCGTCTTCAACTTTGTGGTTTTCCAGTAATTCTTCATCTTTACTTTCTTTAAAGCCGCATAATTCATCCGGACTGAATGAGACAAAGGTGATAGAAACTTGGTTTGCGCTTGCTTTCTCATCTTCAAGCATGATCTTCTTTTCACGAGCCAAGTCCATAACTTTTTCCTTGAAGACAAAGCACTTCTCCATAGGGTGTTCTTTTAGGGTCAACTTTCCACTTGACTTATCTTGAAACGGAGTGGATTTCTTACTCTGCTTCTTGCTCACCTTCGTCATGAACTTCAAGGGTGATGTGTTGACATTCATCGCTTCTTTATTTTCAGATCTTGGTACAAACTTGCTCCATTTTCTGAGTTCTTTCTTGTCATTCCCTTTGCGAGGTTCGTAGAGGGGCAACCTTTCATTTCCAGCGGAGGCCATGCTCAACTCCATGTCATGGGCACGAGTTGCAAGTTCTTCGAATGTGCTAGGCTTGATACCTTGCAAGATGTAGCACAATACCCAATGCATACCTTGGATGCACATCTCTATGCTAGAGGCTTCACTAAGCCTGTCTTTATAGTTGAGGCTTGCATTCCTCCAACGATTGATAAAGTCGATAACTGGTTCACTCTTTCGTTGACGGGTATTTGTGAGTTCTATCATTCTCACAGTTCATCTCGTGCTATAAAATCGATTGAGGAATTTTTGCTCTAGTTGATCCCAGCTATCAACAGATCCAACCTCGAGGTCCGTGTACCAATCATAAGCATTTCCTTTTAATGAACGGACAAACTGCTTGGCGAGGTAATCTTCATAGGTTCCAGCATTGTTGCACGTCTCAACGAGGTGCGCCACATGTTGCTTTGGATGTCCTTTGCCATCAAACTGTTGAAATTTTGGTGGTTGATAGCCAGCAGGCATCTTCAACACATCAATCCTTGCAGTGTACGGCTTCGCGTATGTAAGGGAAGACTTGGTAGCAACTTCGTACTTGCTTTTAATAGTTCCTTCGATGAACTCCTTCAGTTGATCGATTGGAATCATCCCTTAAGACGAGATAGGGATAGCCTTATTGGATGCAACTTGTCTTGGGGGAGGATCAATCTCTTGACCTTCTGGGAGTTTTCCAGGTGCATGTATGGATTCTTTTTCCATCAAGATTCCTACCCTGTCCGTTAGCTTGTCAATTCTAGCATCTTGATTTTGCATGCATTTGGTCAAGCCAGCGATTGCTTCTGTCAAGTTTGCCAACTGCTCCTCCACATGTGAAGTGTTTGTCACCATGACTTGCATGATTGTCGTGGACGATGGAGAGTAGCATGGATTGTCACACAGGTTGATACTTGATTGTCTCATGCTATGTGGTGTAAGTGGGGAGGATCCGTCACTTGAAGCGCCATCATATTCCTTCACAACAGAGTGCTTGGATTCGGAGAGGTCAAGTAGAGCAAGAGTCTTCTTGATATTTTCAACAACATCGCTTCCTCCTTCGGGTGTGTTTGTGGCACATCTTGCTCCTTTTGAAGATAAAGATCCAAAAATAGGGGTAGATGCGGACGTCATTTGGGGTGCTTGTTGACCTAACGAACTTGCTTTGCTCCTCGTAACTGGTCCAAAGCTTCCAAAGGTAACTTCGAGTATGTTTTCCACATCAGCATAGAACCTGGAATTAGCATCCTTGACGGAAGATGAACTGGAGTTGATTTTCTTGGAAGCCATTTCGTTGTTCTTGAACTTTGGTGATTGAAACGTTGATATAAGAGGTAGAGATTGTCCCACTGGGCGTGCCAAAATTTGTAGACAATAAATTGCGTCGAGAAAATAAAATCAAGACCGAAAAATATTGCAACAATCATAGTATTTGATTTCAAATATTTGAGTGTACAATCTCTGTGAATCCTATGATTCTTCTTTTCAATAGTAAATAAATTCAAGGGCCTTTGAGCTTGATCTTGAAATTGAATTTTGATTTATCCGTTGCGAACACTTTGATTGTTGCCACGAATTGTATCACGAACAAGTAGCCTTGATATTGAACGCCTTGTATTTGATTTGACTTCGTTCTTGATCTTGAATACTTGAATTGTTCTTCGTTCTTGAGCTTGAACTTGATTT
>ML258907.1:0-44130 GCA_005239495.1 Nicotiana undulata
TCGATAATGATAAGCTACCCACGATCGCGCATCATGCCTGAGACTCGTGTGCTGACTCGATAACAAGTGCATATTTATATATAGGTTTATATGTGTACCGACTCAACAGTGAAACCAACAGGACCGTGCCAATACCACTGTAGCCAACTGAGATTGAAATCATAATATTTCACCTTTCCATGTAATCTCAACAACAATCACAACTTACAATACATACAAGGTACAAATAANTATGACTTTACTAACTCAAATATACAATTTGTTACAATTTTCATGCTCAAATTCATGGCTAAAATCAATTTTTATCAATTCTAGGTTTCCTCGCAATTTTTCCACATTTTCCCCAATTTCTCATATCCAATCTATGTAATAAATCTTGTATTTAACTTGGAAACAAGTAGAAACAACTTACCGTTGATGCTTGATGAAACCCCCCTTGAAATGCTCTCCAAAATCATCCAAGCCAAATGAAAGAAATGGCCAAAATTCGTGTTTAAAGAATCTGCCCCTGCTTCATCGAGTTGTAGCACTTGTGCTGCACAGGTTGTACATCCTATTAAAATTCCCTTGTTGAACACCTTCTGTTAAAACACCCATAACTTATTGTAGCAATATCCAAATAACAAACGGTTTGAAGATTTAGAAACTAGGCTAGAAGATCGTTAATATGATAGGTTGTACACGATATAACTCCTTATATATTCCGAGATATGAGCTTCTAAAGTCGGCTCCACGCACCAGAAAATTCTGGCAAAACTGCCCCACCAGCCATCTTCAATCGGTCATAACGTTTTGCACGAAACTCTAAATGACAAATGATTTACTGTTCTGAAAACTAGACTTCAATATCTACAATTTTCATGTTTTGCACATTTTCAGATTCCTTATATATTATTATATATACGCTTCCAAAGTTAGCTCCTCGACGCACAATTTGCGGTCCAAAAAACGCAGCAGAAATTTTCTGCAATTTTTTCTTCTTTCTTTTGTCCGAAATTCATTCCGGTAACCTTCCGAAATTCACCCGAGGCCCTCGGGACCTTAACCAATTATACCAACATGTCCCAAAATATGATACGAACTTGCTCGAGGCCTCAAATCACATCAAACAACGCGAAAATCTCGAATCGCACTAAAATTCAAACTTTATGAACTTTGAAATTTCAAACATCTACATCCGATGCCGAAACCTATCAAATCACGTCCGATTGACCCCAAATTTTGCACACAAGTCATATTCGACATTACGGACCTGCTCCAACTTTCGGAATTGGAATCCGACCCCGATATCAAAAAGTCAAACTCTCGGTCAAACTTCTCAAAAACCTTCAAATTTCTATCTTTAGCCAAATGACTTCAAAATGACCTCCTGACATCCGAATTCAGCTCCGATCGCGCTCCCAACTCCAGAATCACCATACGGAGCTATTCCCAGACTCGGAATCCCAAACGGACATCAATATCATTGAAATGCGCTTCAAGCCAAACTTAGGAAATTTCTTAAAAAATGCTGACTTCCACAATATACACCAAAACGCTCTCGGGTTATCCAAATCCCCATCCGGACATACGCCCAAGTCCGAAATCACCATACGAACCTGCTGGAACCTTCAAATCCTCATTCCGAGGTCGTTTACTCAAAATTCCAGTCTTACTCAATTTCTTCAACTTAAGGCTTCTGAAATGAGAAATTTCCTTTCAATTTAACTCCGAACCTCCTGAATTTCAACTCTGACCATACACACAAGTCACAATACCCGAAATGAAGCTGTTCATGAATCCCAACTGCTGAACGACACGCTGGATCTCAAAACAACCAGTCGGGTCGTACAACTAGCCTCTCTAGTTTACTAAGAAGAATTAATGAATTCAACCAACAAGATAATGCAAAGATATCACAAGTATGCCTCTCTCGATTACATGAACATGTAAATATAAATGCAACAATTAAACACCCAGAGCGATTCAATACATAAAAACTAGAGTTAATATCAACAAACAAATATCAATACACCAAATCGATTAATCCCTAAAAAGAACTACTCCATAGATATGAAGTAATTCATCACAAATATAAAGAAAACATAAAACTATCCAAACTCTTGTCTTGAGTGAGGATTGAATGATGAATCCCTTGTGCTTTCGCTTCTCCACCTCCTCCTTATCCTCCGAAGGTCTTAGATGTGTAAAAAAACATTTTCCCATGTGCTTATACCAAGTAGGGTCGGGCCTAGAAGAAAACACCTTCTCCTGCATGAAATAGGAAAATACTTTTTCAAAGTTGCACAGGCACGACGCATGGGGCGATGCACCTTGCGGGTCATTAGCGGGGATTTCTCGAGAGTTGGTTTCTGAGTGGTGGCAAGATTTTACACAAGCGGGGCGCGCCACATGCCGCACTAGTGTTGTTTTCTCAGACTCCAACTTTTTCTTGACTCTTTGTTATCTAGACTTGGTGTTCGACCCCCGAATGTGATCTTAACTTATCCTTGGGCTTTTACTCAGGCTTCAAAGCTCCAAATCACTCAAATTCATTCCGTAATATCTACATAGCTCAGAATTCTCCTACAAGGCATAAAATGCACAATTAGTGCAAAACACTAGCAATTAATGTTCAAACTCGATTAAAGTGTAGTAAATTGGAGTGCAATAAATGAAAAAAACACGAGATTATATCCTATCATAAACTACTCTTGGGGATGAAATATTCGCTTTCAAGCAAGATCCCAATGAACCTTTGCATGAAATTTGTGAGCGCTATCGGACAATGGTGTAGGAGTGCCCAAACAATAATATGACTGACAACATGATCCAACAAACTTTCCATCATGGTATTAATACTACGAACCAATGCGTGGTCAATCAATTAGCAGGAGACAACTCTATGACAATACGTTATGCGAAGTCATGTGAGATTCTTGATGAGATGGAAAAAACTTGTTCGACTTGGCAATCAAGTGCTAATGTTTGCCAAGGTGATCCTAACATGATTCATCTTCATAAAAATTTGCAAGACCATGGTCAATCCATTGCCGAATTGACAATAACTATGAGACAATTCGCTAAGGCCCAATTTAATCAAGCACTAGATCCTAAGAAAGTTCATTATGGAAGGGGTAAATGTGTTGGTCAACAAGAATAGGACTAAGGGTTCACAATTTCAGTCCCGAGTAAAATATTATGCATAAGATGATGGTAGTTTTGATCAAGATGATTCCTATCATGAGCAAGAAGAAGAGGTACAATTTGTGAACAATTACCAAGGGAAACAAAGAAATTTCCAAGGCTCCAACAACAATGGTGTTCTCAAGTTAACCAAGGCAATTGGGGTCCTAACAATCAAGGGAATTGGCACAACAACAACAACAACCAATGAAATTGGGGAGGCAATGATTAATGAAGTTGGAGAAATAATAACAATCATGCAAATCGAGGATCGGGTTTTCATAGGCCCCCAATGTACCAACAACCTAGAAACCCACCTCTTTATCCTTCTCATGGTTTACATTCTTCAAACAACGAAATGGGCCATAGAGAGAACATGTTTAAGCAAATGTTGGCGAAGAATGTAGATTTGGATGCCCAACTTGCCTCATATACCACCTCAATCCATAATCTTGAAGTTCAAATGGGGAAAATCTCTCAAGATCTTAATAATCATCCTAAGGGTGCACTACCAAGTTATAAGATAGTAAATCGAAAGGGTGGTAACAACACGGGGCATGCTATGGCGGTTATCACAATAAGTGGACAAGGGGGAATGCAACCACCTCAAATGAAAGGATACTTGTGGATGATGACAAAGTGATCCAAGAGGAGGAAATCCAAAGCAATGATGTTCAAGGAAGTGATGTGGTTCAGATTGATAATGATTATAGTGTGGAGGAGTCCCAAGAAGAGGTGAACCCGTCTAGGGAGCATATTATTGATAAATCATAACCAGTAGAGAAAAAGGCTAAGGCACCAATCCCTAAGCCACCACCTCCTTATGCTCAAAGACTTGCCAAGCAAAATGGTAAGAATAAATTCAAGAAGTTTAATCAAATGATGAAAGGTCTCTCTATTAATGTGCCATTGGTCGAAGCTTTGGAACAAATGCATGGTTATGCCAAGTTTATGAAAGATCTTGTGACCAAGAAGAGGTCGATGAATTTTGAAACTATCAAAGTCGCTCATCAAGTGAGTGAAATTGTCCATTCCATGGGTCCTAAGTTGGAGAATCCCAATGCTTTCACAATTCTTTGTACTATTGGTAGAGCTGATTTTTATAAAGCTCTTTGTGATATTGAGATGAATATCAATTTGATGCCCTATTTGGTGTTTAAAACTTTGGTAATTGGGAAACCAAGACCTACATCTACGAGGTTGCAGATGGCCGATCGTATCATGAAGAGGATGTTGGGAGTGATAGAAGACATTTTGGTCCGAGTTGATAAGTTCATTCCACTGGCGAACATTCTTATTCTAGATTGTGAGGTTGATTATGAAGTGCATATTATTCTTGGAAGACCTTTACTTTCTACAAGTAAGGCTCTTTTTGATGTGGAAGCCGGAAAACACACTTTTCGGGCTGGTGATGAAAAAGTGGTATTTCATGTTTGCAAATCCACGTGGCAACCAAATAGCAATGAAATGTGTTCTTTTGTGGATTTGGTGACCGATGTTATTATTGATGAAACAAGTGCTACAATTAATGTTGGTGATATGTTGGAAGCCATTTTTCTCAACTTTGATGACGAAGAGATGGATGGTTTCATGGAATGTGTAAACTCTTCCCAAGGAATGGGGTCGTACAACTATGCACACCAGAAATTATCATTGGATCTTAAAAATAGGAAGACTCCTCCTACAAAGCATTTTATTGAAGATCCACCTACTTTCGAGTTGAAACCATTGGCACCACACTTTCGGTATGAATTTCTTGGCCCTTGCTTTACTTTACCGATTATTCTTTCCTCTTGTTTGACTAACGTGTAGGTTGATTCCACATTGGCGGTGTTGCAGAAGAGGACGAAGGCTATTGGGTGGACTTTGGTGGATATTCGGGTTTAAGCCCCGTATTTTGAATGCATAAGATCAAATTAGAGGATGGTGCTAAATCGTCCATTGAACGTTAAAGAAGAATCAATGAAGCTATGCAAGAAGTGGCCAAAATGGAGATTATCAAGTAGTTGGATGCCAGTGTTGTCTACCCCATTTCTGATAGTTCATGGACCTCTTTGGTTCAATGTGTCCCAAATAAAGGGGGCACGAACGTTGTTACCAATGAGAAGAATGAGTTTATTCCCACAAGAACGGTCACTGGTTGGAGAGTTTGTATGGATTATCATAAGCTCAACAAAGTCACAAGGAAGGATCACATTCCCTTCCTTTTATGGATCAAATGCTCGATAAATTGACCGGCCGTGCTTTCTATTGTTTTATTGATGGGTACTCGAGATAAAACCAAATTCTTATTGCTCAGGAAGATCAAGAGAAAACCAATTTTACATGTCCTTATGGTACTTCTGCTTTCAAATGAATGCCCTTTGGTTTGTGCAATGCACCGACGACTTTTCAACAGTACATGATGGGTATTTTCACAGATATGGTGGAAGACTACCTTGAGGTATTCATGGATAAGTTATTAATGGTTGGAGATTCTTTTGATGATTGTCTTTCAAATTTGGACAAAGTGTTGGCTAGATGTGAGGAGACAAATTTTGTGCTCAATTGAGAGAAATATCATTTTGGTACTCCACGTGCAATCATAAGCGATGTAGGGTCACATTTTTCAACAAGGCTTTCGATACCTTACTTAGCAAGTATGGTGTTACTCTCAAGATCACGACTCCCTATCACCCACAAGCTAGTGGCCAAGTAGAAGTCTCTAACCGCGATATAAAGAGTATTTTGTCTAAAACATTGAATGCAAATCAGACGGATTGGTCCAATAAGCTTGATGATGCACTGTGGTCATATCAAACAGCTTACAAAATACCTACTGGCATTTCCCCATACCGGTTAGTTTTCAAGAAAGCTTGTCATCTTCCGGTGGAACTAGAGCACAAGGCAGTGTGGGCCTTGATGAAACTGAATCTTAATTGAGATGCAGCCGCTAAATTGCAGGTTACACACTTGAATGAATTGGATGAGTTCTAGTACCATGCTTATGAGAGTTTATCCTTGTACAAAGAAAACATGAAATATATTCATGACAAGTATATTTGGAATAAGGAGTTCAAGGCCGGTGATCTAGTGTTGTTTTTTTTAATTCAAGGTCGAGGATGTTTCCGGGGAAGCTTAAGTCCAAGTAGAGTGGCTCATTTGAAATTGTTGGTGTGACACCTTTCACTGTATTGGATTTTAAGATCAAGAACAATCAAATATTTTGAGTAAGTGGTCACCGGGTGAAGCACTACTTTGGAAAAATTTGGAGAGAGCCACGTGGTGGCGGTTATTTACTTCACTCGAGGATGCTATGACATTGCGTAGTGCCACGACATTAAATAAGGCGCTTCTTGGGAGGCAACCCAAGTTCTTTTCCTTTTTATTTTTTTTATTAGATGTTATTTGGTGTTTTTAACTTGATATGAAGTGTGTTACGAGGATGAGTGTTAGATGAGAAATGGTAGACAAGGTGGTGTCATTAAAACAAGAAATGCGGACCACACTTTTTCTTTGTGCAGTTGTAGAAAAAGAATGTTACCGTTGATGCTCTTGTGCGGTCGACCGCACTTGCAAGAGTTAAATCAGATGTAAAATGAAAGGTCCTCTGAACTTTTCACCTGTCAGTGCGGAGCATAAATGCAGACTCATGAAAAGTTTTGCGGCCACACATGATATTGTGCGGACCACAAAATTATGTTAACCCATTGCACCCCAGGTAATAGAGTGCGATCACTACTTGAAATTATTTCGCCGCACTCGACACTCTAACCCACATTAGCCTCTAAGTATAAATAGAACAAGAGCCTTCATTTTACACTTTTCACACTCTTGAAATTCAGTGTTATCCTAAGGAAACTACCTGAGGACTTTGCACTTTTATCACACACCACCATTTGCACTCACCTAGATCTTTGCACATTCACACCATCTGGTATTTTTAATTTCCTGATTAATTCTACTTCATTTTTTTTATTTTTGAATTAGTTTTACCCTTTTAACTTATTTTAGGCCATCTATTATTGTATTCTTTCAATGTATCCATGTGGGGTTGTTTTATTTACTAGGTCATTGATAAAGCATGCTATACTGGGTTGGGTTAACTGATTTTCATGTCCATACCATGTTACCAAATAGATTTGAACAAAAAATTTGCATGACCTACGTAGAAAAGAGACCTACCTACTTCTGCTCTTGAATATGCGAACAACACTTGAAATTATGTTGTAACGACCCGATCGGTCATTTCGAGAGTTTTAGCCCCGTTTCTCCCATTTCTACTTTATTTTGTGTGGTTCATCTCTTTTATATTGTGTTGGGTTGGTTGGCTCGGGTTCAGAGTGATTGTGGAGAGAAATGAGATACTTAGTCTCTTAAGTTGGTTAATTAGTTGGAAAAGTCAACCGGAAGTTGACTTATTAGTAAATGATCTCGAAGTTTTCTTTTTATAGTTCAGATAGCTTCGTTAGATGATTTGGGACTTAGGAGTGTGTTCAGAATGTTATTCAGAGGGCCGTGGTAGAATAAGCCTTAAATTGGCGAAATTGGATTTTTGGCAATTTCGGTTGGTAGTGGAATATTAGCTATCGGGATCGGAATGGAATTGCGGAAGTTGAAATAGGTTCTTAGTGTTGTTTGTGATGTGTGTGCAAAATTTTAGGTCATTCGGACGTGGTTTGGTTGGTTAGGCATCGTTGGCGAATTTCGGAAGTTTAGAAATCCTTAGGCTTGAATTTGGGGTTAATTTGGTATTTTGATGTTGTTTGGAGCGATTCGAAGGTTCAACTAAGTTTGAATGATGTTATGGGAGGCGTTGGCATGGTTGGTTGAGGTCCCTAGGGCGTCAGGTGTGTTTCGGATGCTCAACGGGTCATTTTTGGACTTGAAAAGTTGGCAAATTTTCTAGTGTTTTGTTGTAGAAGATTTGTTCTTTGCGATCACGAAGAGGCGGTCGCGACCACGTAGGCTTATTTGGGGCTGCGTTGGTGTTTTTCTATGCGATTGCAGAGGTCAAGTCGCGATCGCGTACGTGTGTGGTGCCGCGCTTCGCGAACGCGTGGTCAGGGTCGCGTTTGCGTAGAAGAAGGTGAGCTTATGAAGGTCGAGGCGATTGCTCTACGCAACCGCGTGAAGCTGGTTGCGATCGTGTAGGTATGTATGGTTCACGAATGCATGGGAGTGTACGCGATCGCGTAAGGCTAATTGAGGGGTGGCATTTTAGTGCTTCACGATCGCGATGCCATTTCCGAGATCGCGGTGAAGGAATATCTGGGCAGAATGTTTAAAGTTCAAAATCGAGGGTTGAGTCTAAAATTCCAAAATTTCAATAGAGAGCTCGGGAGAAGGTGAATTTGGAGGGGATTTTCAGATGAGTAATTGGGGTAAGTGTTATTCACCTAATTTTGGTTAAATTCCATGATTGTGCCTTGATTTTTATAATCTAAATTGGGAATTTGGGGGTGGAAATTGGGTGAAAATTTGACGAACATTGGAGAGTCCATTTTGGGGATTTGGATGGCCATTTGATGTCGGATTGTGATGAATTTTATATGGGTAGACTCGTGAGAGAATATGGATTCTAGTTTTCTAATTTTTATCGGATTCCGAGATGTGGGCCCGGGGGTCAGGTTTGGCCAATTTTGAGATTTTTGATGAAATATGATTATTTTTGCGTGGGTTTTGTTCCTTTAGCGTATATTGATGATATGAATCTGATTTTGAATAGATTCAGGGCGATTTGAGGCCGAGTCGAGCGGCAAGAGCATCGTGGAGTAGTTTGTCATCTGGTTTGAGGTAAGTAATGATTGTAAATCTTGTCCTGAGGGTATGAAACCCCGGATTTCACATCATTTTACTATTTTGGAGTGGCGCACATGCTAGATGACGAGCGTGTGGCGTGCACCGTTGGAGATTGTGACTTGGTCCGTCCCGTAGCGACTATTATGTTGCGTCTTTGACTGGAAATCTATATGATATTTTGTGTTTTAGAAAGTATTACTATGTTTTGGGATGAATGCCATATTTGGGCCTCGTGCCAAGTTATTTGGACCCTTAGGGGCTTTTTACTATTGATTCCTCACTGCTATGTTTTAAGATTTACACTCAGGCATGCCATGTTTACTGATTTCATAACTCAGTCTTATTTACTCTGTTTTTTTGAAATAATGATATTTTGGGGTTGAGCACCCTATTTTACTGATAGCCCGAGTGGCTTGGGAGATTCCTGACTGAGTGAGGCTTGGGCTTGTGTTATGAGGGTATCATAGGATCGGGCTGCGTGCCGCAACATGTTGTGCTGTTTATGATATATGAGAGGCTGAGGGCCTGATTGATTATGCCACGAGATGGCTTGTTATAGCGCTTGGGGTGTAGGAGCCCCTCCGGAGTCTGTACACCCCAGTGAACACAGGTACCTATTGAGTGCGAGTGAGAGTGCCAAGTGATTGGGAGGCATGAAGGGCTATAAGGTTACCCGAGGGGCTAATTATGAGTGATGTTATGCCCGAGGGGCATTTTAGGATACATGGTTTTTCCCGAGAGGCTATTTATGATTTTTATCACTTTTACTTTAATCTTCTGGAATTTTCGTTGAAACTGTTGGAAAAACAATTTCAAATGATTTTTACTGAAATCAACTTTTAAGGGTGATGATTTGACATATATACTGTTGGAAAGAAGATCCGTACTTGCTGTGAATTTATTACATGTACTTATGTGTTTCTTACTACTCGGACCTTATTTACCTTTATTACTTACTGAGTTGGCGTACTCACATACTCCCTGCACTTTGTGTGCAGATTCAGGTGCCAGGGTGTCTGAGTGAGAGTTGGTCTTCCCGGTCTAAGAGTGCTTCGGAGATTCACGAGGTTGCTGCATGGCGTCCGCAACCTTTCCTTTCTCCTTCCTACTTTTTATAGAATTTATATTTTCCTAGACTTGTATAATTAGTTTAGTTGCTCATGATTAGTGACTCTGGGATTTTAGGCTGTATTTAATGTTTGGTGTATCCTACTTGTATTGAAATGCTTAAACGAAAATTTTATGAGTCAGATTAGTAATGAATTAAATGAAAAGTTCCTTTATGATATAAGTAGTGAATTGGCTAGCCTAGTATCACGATAGGCGCCATCAAGACCAGGGGGTTTTGGGGCCGTTACAAGTTGGTATTAGAGACTAGGTTGCATAGGACTCACCAGTCATGAGTAGGTTTAGTAGAGTCTTGCGGATCGGTACGGAGACGTCTGTACTTATCTTCGAGAGGCTGTAGAACCCTTAAGAAAAATCTCATATTCTTGAATTCTGTCATGCGAATCTGTTGATTCTGGTAACTGAACTTCTGTCGTTTCATTCTCCCACAGATGGTGAGGACATGTGCTACCGGACAGGGTGATCAGCAACCAATGGGACCCATGAGGAGTCGAGGCCGTGGAAAAGGTAGAGGTGCAGCTCGCAGCTGCCGGAGCGGTACCCTTAGACCCGTATGTTATCCCAGATCAGGTCCCAGCCGCAGATGTTCCAGCGGGATCGGCCCAGGCACCAGCAGTGCCTATTGTTATTCCGGGTCTTTAGGAGACCTTGGCTCAGATTTTGATCGTGTGCACCAGTCTGGCACATGCAGTCGTTGTTTCTACTACAACCGCCACTTCTCAGGCCGAGGGAGGCACTCAAACTCTTGCGGCCCGTACACCTGAGCAGGTTATTCAGGGACTTCAGACACCGAGGGCAGCTCCAGCCCAACCGGTTGCACCTGCTCAGGACTATGTGGTTCCAGTATGGCTGACGACGAGCAACGTAGGTTGGAGACATTTGACAGACTCCAGCCTCCAATATTCAGTGGTGCTGAGGGCGAGGATGCCCAAGGTTTCATAGACAAGTGTTAGGGGATTCTTCGTACTGCAGGCATTTTAGAGACTAGTGGGGTCTTGGTCACTACGTTCTAGTTTTCAGGAGATGCCTTTTGTTAATACCCAATTTTTCCAAAAATATTTTAAATTGCACATACACCCTCAAAATCATGCATCAATAGCAATTTGTATTTTTCCATAATTTCGCTATATTTTTATTAATTTGTCCAGCATTTTATTTCCAATAAATAATTAACAATTGTATCACAAGTGATTTCAAAATCATTTTGTTATTTAATTTATTTTTTATGGTCCTAATAACACCAAATTATTTCATAATAAGCTAAATTGGCATCTTTTGGCTATAAATGCAATAACTTTGCAATTATAGCCCAGGCATATAACTTTGCACCATTTATTACCAGAAATTAGTCATTTGTATTTTAAAATATCAAATAATTATTTTAAAACCATTATCTATGCATGAAATTCATTTTTATAATTGTTAGCTATTTTGTAAATTATTTTAATTAATTTTGCATGGGGTATTTAACAAATAGCCTAATTTCATTTCGATTGTGGCCTAACTAAACCAGCCCCAAACCCCAATTATAATCAGCCCAATACAAAGCCCAGTCCATTAAACTACCTCCCCCAATGTCTTGTTTAATCTGGACCGTTGATCATTTCTGATCAACATACTGGATCTTTTCTTACTAAATTAACCTAAAGACCTATCCCCCCTTTCCCCCTCATTTTCTCTTCACTCTCCGTCGTTACACTCACTCATCTCTCTCAAGCTCTCTATGCTAAACTCTAATCTTCTCTCACCAGCCAGCTCGCCGGTAACAATGGTGGTTCCACCACCATCCTTAGCCACCATGGCTCCCTCACATGCCGGATTCTTGCTACCCTGAGGTCCTCAAGGGAACCAGAGGCTATTCAACTCACACCCATGGCCTTTTCATGCCGTTCTCAGGCCACACTTGGCCTGTCTGAGTAAGATCTTCCTATCTCCGGCTAAACCTATGGTTTCTAAGCCCGGTTTTCTCTATTTCTGGGTTATCTCTCTTTGAAACCCTAATCTATATCTCGATACTTCAAATCTGCAACAAATCTTAGAGTGTTCTGAGTTATCTTTACTGTTTTCTTAAGAATCTGTCCGATTTTAAAAAAAAATGCTTCTCTTCAAAACTAGGATTTCTTAACCCCTTTTCAAAATGACTTTTCCTTATGATTTTCCGTATTATTCTATGATTTTTTCTATGTTTAAACGTTTATTCATGTTTTCCCCTTTCATCTGATTTATTATGTTAAAACCCTAAGTCCTTTGGTCTTAATCTTGGGTTATGAGTATGTCTCTGATAATTTGTTCGTTTAATCTGTATGTGTGCTTGTTTCTCATGAACGCTCTGAGTTTCAGTAATTTTACCCTATTATGTTCATTAGGGTTTCTGATTTTTGCTTCTTCCGCTTATATTATGTTTATTATGTTAATTCCTCTAATCAACACTGTTTTTAGTTAAATCCCTGATTCTATGTGATTTTTACTTTACTATGCTATTAGGGTTTTTGATTTTTGTTTCTTCTTGCATATTCTATGTTTATCTCGCTTATTCTCAGAAATTTGTGTTAATTCCCCTAAATCAGTACTATGTTCTAGTTTGAATCCCTGATTTTGTGTGATTTATTACTTTACCATGTTTATGAAGGTTTTTGATTTCTTGCTTCTCCCTGCCTATATTTTCCGTTCATTTGTCGTACTTTCCTTTAAGTTAATATTGCCTTCTATTGGAATCCTTCATTCCCTCTGATTGATATCCTTCACTAATCTCTTCTGATATTCTCTATTGATTTTCAACCTCCAAGTTATTTTCTTGCCTTATTCTATGGTCGGCCATGCTGTCAACTGATTATTGGTTATTCTCCTTAATTAGAATCTTCTGAACCTAGCCTTAATCACATGTTCTATTCTTGCACTGTGCTGAATTACTTCCTTATTTGTTATATTCCAACCATATATATGATTTCCTTGCTTATTTGTTAAGTGTCCTTACCGTTTGAAGTTAACTCCCTTAATTAAGGGAGTACTTATACTGATTTTTATACTAATTGGTACCTAGTTCCTTAATTACTGCATGACTTTGATTCTTACCTTATTATTCTACCTAGTTTCAAACTCTATATACATGCTCTCTCATTAACACCAACACACGAACACATTGGTTCAAAAGCTCTCTCTCACACTCAAAACTTTCTGATCTCTCTCTTTTCTGTGGTTACTTGCTATTGTTCTAAGTCAGTCGGCTGTAAGCCAAGTCTGATTACTATACTCTCTTTCTCCTCACTTTGTGTTTACTGTATCTGTACTGGTATATACTGATTTCAATTCAAGTCTCCAAAACTAATATGTTTCTTTTACTACTTCAGTTCATTATGTTTCTAATTTGTTTCTATCTATAGTTTTGTTGTCCAACATGTAATTGGCATGCTTACATTATTTTTCATTTAGCATGTTACGTTATGTCCTACTCCTCTTTGAATCCGCATGTTTTTGAATATGTCACCCCCTCGTAGTATGCCTCAATGTGACTCTGTTCTATCTTTTATCTGGTTTCTAGTATGAACCTTAGGTTTACATTTCTTATATGTGCATCCATGTGTTAGGATCACCATACTCATTCAAATCATGCCCTAGATATCATGTTCCTAGGACTCCATGTCTACTGTTCATCCATGCTTTATGGTAATGACTTTGAAATACTACTCCTAGGTTAATAAACAGCATCAACAAAGAGCTGTTACTCATGTGCACTCATAACTCATGCTCTGTGAAATCATGCCTTTATAAATTCTGTCCCTTTCATTAGACACCATGTCCTTAGGTACTGCTTCAACATCACATTGACACTGTTGCATGTTTACGATTATCATTTAGAAATCCCGTTCTTAGGATAATTAATGTAAACTACATAAATCCTACTTAACAATTCAGTAATTCTATGTGCATTTAGAGATCATGTTATTAGGAACTATATCTTAATCACTCTGCATCTCTATTTACATAGTATATATATGCTCTAAAGTCTCGTTTAAAATGACCAGTTAAACTACTGATGCATGAAAAAAACATAAGACAACCTCATATTTGATCACCCTATTTTAAATAAACTAGAAATAATCCCTGTATATTTTGTAACACTTAGAACAACATGCTTTAGGTATAACAACTTCGAAATTGTTTAATAACTCTGATGATTATTGTGCATTACTCCCACGCTTAGGCAAGCCTTAGGTAATCAACCTTTATAAAACTGGAAAACTGTCTCTTTTGTGTTTACTGCTTAATGGTTAACAAGCTTAAAATCAGTAGGCAAATTGATTAGGGCCCTTCCCTGCTTCTGAATTTACAAAATAAAGCTGCACATTCACTTAGACATCATGCCTTAGGGCCCTGCTTAATAAAAATACCTCTTGTTTGCGTTTGAGACATGTTGTTTATGTGCATTATCCGTGGAGGTAAACTTGGGCCTCTTAAATGCTTCCTTCTTGCCTTTATCTGCTAAAGTCTTATTTGTTCTTGCCTGTCGCCTAGTATTTTCTCGTTTTAACCTTAGGGGACTGTCTAGAACCGCCTATAGGTAGAGGTCCTAATTTCCTCTAGGACCATTAAGAAGGGACGGGTAACCACACGCATAGAGAACATTAATTAACATTCTCTTAAATAACAGCTAAGGGGATGGAAAGGGTAGATATGGATATGATGACCAGTGTGTTAATTCCACGTGTAGCACCTCTTCTGAGGAGTGATTACTGGGCATTGTACCAATGGGATCCTATAGGATAAATAACCTAGGACTCCCCTATCCTTTACACATGTGTGTTTATATTGTAAATCTTCTAAAAACCTTATATTAGACCTTTTAACGTTAGCACATATGTATGCTTAGACTATGAACCTTTTTCAAACCTTTATTTGTTTACATATATGCCTTAATTGCCTATTTGTTTAAAATTCACAAAGCTTGTTTGGCCGGGAACCACAATTGTGGACTTTGAGGGGTGCCTAACACCTTCCCCTTGAAGTAATTTCAAGCCCTTACCCAATCTTTAGTTATTCAAATTTGTGTTGTAAATGACCCATAGTAGGTGCCCTAATGCACCTTAATTCATTAGGTGGCGACTCTTCAACTCCTTTATATACCCCTTTCCCAAAAGGAAACGAGTTGTCCCAATAATGTCAAAAACCCTGACCGATCCCAAAGGGGAGGGAAAAAGGGGGGCGCGACACCTTTACTTGGTGGGAGGCTTACGAGAGGAGTAGGACTGTTGGTGCAGCTCCCCTTACCCAACTGCAGTTTTCCACTCTCTTCCTAGAGAAGTATGTCCCACAGTCCCGCAGAGAGGAGCTACACATGCAGTTTGAGCAGTTGTGTCAGGATAATATGACTGTGACGCAGTATGAGATGAGGTTTTTAGAGCTGCCTGTCATGCTACTTGGTTGGTCCCTATATAGAGAGAGAGGATCAGGAGGTTCGTGGATGGCCTCACATATCAGCTATGTATTCTTATGACCAGAGAGAGTATCGGGTGCTACTTTTGAGCAGGTTGTTGATATTGCCCGGGAGATTGAGTCGGTTCGTCGTTAGGAGTGAGAGGAGAGAGAGGCCAAGAGGCCTCGGGGATCTGGTAGCTTTGATAGTGTTCCCTCCAGGGGTCAGTTCCAGCACGACAGAGGCCGTTCATTCAGGAAGGCTCAGCCAGCCCGCTCAGGTCATCGTGGTAGATCATCTGGTCACGGTCCTCACATTTCTCATCAGGGGCACCCATCTTTTAGTGCCTTTCCAGCCTAGAGTTCATCTCGTGCACCATCGGTTCAGGGTTCATCTTTGCCTGGTTCTTCTAGTGGTTATCCTGGGGCTAGGGGTTCCCTTTAGTCCCCGTCTCTAGCACCAGGGAGTTGTTTCGGTGTAAAGATATTGGGCACGTGTGGAGGTAGTTTCCTCGTCCTCATGGTGGTCCATCTCAGCAGAGGGGCTAGTCCTCGACTTCAGCTCCAGTCACTTCACCACCCACCCACCCAGCTAGGGGTGGGGGTCAGGCAGCAGTGGCCCATTTTTATTCACTTCCAGCCAGACCAGATGTTATGGCCTCAGATGCAGTGATTACAGGTATTGTTTTAGTTAGTCACCGAGATGCTTCAGTCTTATTTGATCTTGGTTCCACATATTTCTATGTTTCGTCATATTTTGCCCATTTTCTGGATATGCCCTGTGAGTCCTTAGTTACTTCTGTTCATATGTCGACTCCAATGGGCAATATTATTGTTGTGGACCGCGTGTATCAGTCATGTGTGGTATATATTGGGGGTCTGGAGGCCTGAGTTGATTTGTTATTTCTTAGCATGGTTGACTTTGATGTGATATTGGGCATGGATTGGCTATCTCCGTGTCATGTTGTTCTAGATTGCCACGCTAAGATCGTGGCCTTAGCAATGCCGGGATTTTTGAGGGTTGAGTGGAGAGGTTCTATTGATTATGTGTCGAGTAGGGTGATTTCATACCTGAAAGCTCAGCGTATGGTGGAGAAAGGATGTCTGTCATATTTGGCTTTTGTGAGGGATGTCAGTGTTGAGTCTCTCACTATTGATTTTGTTCCTGTGGTCCGTGAATTTTTGGTTGTGTTTGCTGCAGACCTGTCGGGCATGCTGCTTGATAGGGATATTGATTTTGGTATTGATTTGGTACAAGACAATCAGCCTATTTCTATTCCTCCGTATCGTATGACACCGGTGGAATTGAAGGAATTGAAAGAGCAGCTTCAGGAACTCCTATATAAGGGGTTTATTCAGCCTAGTGTGTCACCTTGGGGTGCACCGGTGTTGTTTGTGATAAAGAAGGATGGTTCCATGAGAATGTGTATTGACTACAGGAAGTTGAACAAGGTCACAATCAAGAATAAGTATCCTTTGCCTCGTATTGATGATTTGTTTGACTAGCTTCAGGGAGCCAGGGTATTCTCTAAGATTGATTTGAGATTCGGGTACCACCAACTAAAGATTCGGGATTCAGATATTTCCAAGACGTCTTTCAGGACCCGTTATGGCCATTGTGAGTTTTTGGTGATATTTTTTGGGCTGATCAATTCCCCAACAACGTTCATGCATTTGATGAACAACGTATTTCAGACATATTTGGATTCCTTTGTTATTGTGTTCATTGATGACATCCTGGTGTACTCTCATAGCCAGGAGGAGCATGCTCAGCCTTTACGAGTTGTATTGTAGAGATTGAGGGGGGAGAAGCGTTATGAAAAATTCTCCAAGTGTGAGTTTTGGCTTGGTTTAGTAGATTTCTTGGGGAATGTGGTGTCCATTGAGGGTATTCAGGTAGATCCGAAGAAGATAAAGGCGGTGCAGAGTTGGCCCAGACCATCCTCGTCCTCAGCTACAGAGATTAGAAGCTTCCTTGATTTGGTGGGATATTACCATCACTTTGCGAAGGGGTTTTCTTCTATTGCTTCACCCTTGACCAAATTGACCCAGAAGGGTGCTCCGTCCAGGTGGTCAGACGAGTGTGAAGAGAGAATTCAGAAGCTCAAGGCGGCTTTGACCACAACTCTAGTGTTAGTTTTTCCATCAACTTCAGGTTCTTATACCGTGTATTGTGATGCCTCAAGGATAGGCATTAGATGTGTCTTGATGCAGGAGGGCAGGGTGATTGCCTATGCCTCGCGCCATTTGAAGACCCATGAGAATAATTATCCAGTGCATGATCTTGAGTTAGAAGCCATTGTTCACGCCTTGAAGATTTGGCGTCATTATTTGTATGGGGTTCATTGTGAGGTTTTTATTGATCATCGGAGTCTGCAGCATCTATTTAAGCAGAAGGATCTGAATTTGCGTCAGCGGAGATGGTTGGAGCTTCTCAAGGACTATGATATAACTATTCTATACCATCGGGGGAAGGTCAATGTAGTGGCCGATGCCTTGAGTCGCAGAGCAGAGAGTTTGGAGAGTCTAGCATATCTTCCAGCAGTAAAGACCATTAGCACATGATGTCCAGGCCTTAGCGGGTTAGTTTGTGAGATTGGATTTATCGGATCCCAGCCAGGTATTGGCTTGCGTAGCCTCCAGGTCTTCTCTTTATGACTGTATCAGAGAGTGCCAGTATGATGACCCACACTTACTTGTTCTTCAAGATAGGGTCCGGCGAGGTGATGACAGGGATGTAGCTACTAGTGGTGATGGTGTGATGAGGATGCAGGGTCGGATATGTGTGCCTAATATAGATGGGCTTTGGGAGTTCATTCTTGAGGAGGCCCACAACTTGCGGTATTCCATCCATCCAGGTGCTGCAAAGATGTATCAGGATTTGAGACAGCATTATTGGTGGAAGCGGATGAAAAAGGATATTGTTGTATTTGTAGCTCGGTGTCTCAACTGTCAGCAGGTCAAGTATGAGCACCAGATACCTGGTTGATTGCATCAGAGGTTGGATATTCCAGAGTGGAAGTGGGAGCGGATCACCATGGACTTTGTAGTTGGGCTCCCACGGACTTTGAGGAAGTTCGATGCTATTAGGGTTATTGTGGATCGGCTAACCAAGTATGCGCACTTCATTCCTGTTGGTACTACATACACCTCGGAGCGGTTAGTTGAGATATACATCCGGGAGATTGTTCAGCTGCATGGTGTTTGAATTTCCATCATTTCTGATAGAGGTACTCAGTTCACATCGCATATTTTGAGGGGTGTGCACAGATGGTTGGGTACTCGGGTCGAGTTGAGTACAACTTTTCATCCTCAGACGGACGGGAAATACGAGCGCACTATTCAGATACTAGAGGACATATTGCTCTCTTGTGTTATTGATTTTGGGGGTTCATGGGACGAGTTTCTGCCACTCGCGGAGTTTGTATATAATAATAGTTATCAGTCGAGTTTTTAGATGGCTCCGTACGAGGCTTTATATGGGAGGAGGTGTAGATCTCAGGTTGGATGGTTTGAGTCGGGTGAGGCTAGACATTTGGGTACAAATTTGGTGCAGGATGCCTTAGATAAGGTGAAGTTGATTCAGGAGCGTCTTCGCATGACGCCATCCGGGCAAAAGAGCTATGTAGACAAGAAGGTTCGTGATGTATCTTTCATGGCTGGGGAGAAGGTTCTGTTGAAGGTGTCGCCCATGAAGGGTGTTATGCGGTTTGGGAAGAGAGGCAAGTTGAGTCCCCGTTTCATTGGGCCTTTTGAGGTGCTTCAGAGGGTAGGAGATGTGGATTATAGACTTGCTTTGCCACCCATCTCTTCGAGTGTGCATCCAGTGTTTCATGTTTCCATGCTTCGAAAGTATGTGGGTGACCCGTCTCATGTTTTGGACTTCAGCACAGTTGAACTAAAGGATGATATGACTTATGAGGTGGAGCTAGTAGCTTTTTTGGGTCGACATGTCCAAATGTTTATGTCAAAGGATATAACTTCAGTTAAGGTGCAGTAGAGAGAGAAGCCGGTGGAGGAGGCCACCTGAGAAACACAGCGGGAGATGCAGAGCAGATATCCACACATATTTGAGATTCCAAGTATGTTGCTAGACTCGTTCGAGGAAGAACCTTTATTTAAGAGGGGGAGAATGTAATGACCCGATCAGTTATTTCGAGAGTTTTAGCCCTGTTTCCCCCATTTCGGCTTTATTTTGTGTGGTTCAACTCTTTTATGTTGTGTTCGGTTGGTTGGCTCGGGTTCGGAGTTGAGAGAAATTCGATACTTAGTCTCTTAAGTTGGTTAATTAGTTGGAAAAGTCAACTGGAAGTTAACTTACTAGTAAATAATCTAGGAATTTGTTTTTATGGTTCGAATAGCTTCTTTAGGTGATTTGGGACTTAGGAGCGTGTTCAGAATGTTATTCGGAGGTCCGTGGTAGAATTGGGCTTGAATTGGCGAATTTGTTTTTTGGCAATTTCTGGTTAGTAGTGGAATATAAGCTATCCTGTCGGAATGGAATTTCGGAAGTTGGAATAGGTTCATAGTGTTGTTTGTGATGTGCACAAAATTTCAGTTTATTCGGATGTGGTTTGGTTGGTTTAGTCATCGTTGGTGAATTTCGAAAGTTTAGAAATCCTTAGGCTTGAATTCGGGGTTAATTTGGTATTTTGATGTTGTTTGGAGCGATTCGAAGGTTCGACTAAGTTTGAATGATGTTATGGAAGGTGTTGGCATGGTTGGTTGAGGTCCCGAGGGCCTCGGGTGTGTTTCGGATGCTCAACGGGTCATTTTTGGATTTGAAAAGTTGGCAGATTTTCTAGTGTTTTGTTGCAGAAGATTTGTTCTTTGCGATCACGAAGAGGAGGTCGCGATCGCGTAGGCTTAGTTGGGGCTGTGTTGGTGTTGTTCTATGCAATCGCAGAGGTCAGGTTGCGATCGTGTATGTGTCTGGTGTCGTGCTTCGGGAACGCTTGGCCAGGGTCGCGTTCGTGTAGAAGAAGGTGAGCTTGTGAAGGTTGAGGCGATTGCTCTATTCGACCGCGTGAAGCTGGTCGCGATCGCGTAGGTCTTTCTGGTTCGCGAACGCGTGGGAGTTTACGCGATCACGTAAGGTTAATTGAGGGGTGGCATTATTTGTGTTTCGCGATCGCGAGGCCATTTCAGTTATCGCAATGAAGGAATATCTTGGCAGAATGTTTAAAGTTCAAAAGCGAGGGTTGAGTCTAAAATTCCAAAATTTCAATAGAGAGCTCGAGAGAAGGTGAATTTTGAGGGGATTTTCAGAGGAGTGTTTGGGGTAAGTGTTCTCCACCTAATTTTGTTAAATTCCATGATTGTGCCTTGATTTTTATCATCTAAATTGGGAATTTGGGGGTGGAAATTGTGTGAAAAATAGAGGAAAATTGGATAGTCCATTTTGGGGATTTGGATGGCCATTTGATGACGGATTTCGATGAATTTGATATAGGTAGACTCGTGAGGGAATAAGGTATCTAGTTTGTGATTTTATCGGATTTTGAGACGTGGGCCCGGGGTCGGGTTTGGCCAGTTTCGGGAATTTTTAATGAAATTTGATTAGTTTCGCATGGGTTTTGTTCTTGTAGCGTATATTGATGATATGAATCTTATTTTGAATAGATTCGGGGAGATTTGAGGTCGATTCGAGCGGCAAGGGCATTGTGGAGTAGTTTTTCATCCAGTTTGAGGTAAGTAATGATTGTAAATCTTGTCCTGAGGGTATGAAACCCCGAATTTCACATCGTTTCACTATTTAGGAGTGGCGCACATGGTAGATGACGAGCGTGTGGCATGCACCATTGGGGATTGTGACTTGGTCCGTCTCGTAGCGACTATAAAGTTGCGTATTTGACTGGATGATATTTTGTGTTTTAGAAAGTATTACTAGGTTTTGGGCTGAATGCCATATTTGGGCCTCGTGCCAAGTTGTTTGGACCCTTAGGGGATTTTTACTATTGATTCCTCACTGCTATGTTTTAAGATGTACACTCAATCATGCCATGTTTACTGATTTCATAACTTAGTCTTATTTACTCTGTTTTGTTGAAATAATGATATTTTGGGGATGAGCACCCTGTTTACTAATAGCCCGAGTGGCTAGTGAGATTTCTAACTGAGTGAGACCGAGAGCTTGTGTTGTGAGGGTATCATGGGATCGGGCTGTGCGCCGCAACATGTTGTACTGTTTATGATATATGAGAGGCTACGTGCCTGATTGATTATGCCACGAGATGGCTTGTTATAGCGCTTGGGCTGTAGGATCCCCTCGGGAATCTGTACACCCCCAGTGAGCGCAGGTACCCACTGAGTGCCAGTGCCGAGTGCCGAGTGATTTGGAGGCATGAGTGGCTATGAGGTTGCCCGAAGGGCTGATTATGAGTGATTTTGAGGTTTGCCTGAGGGACTGATTCTAAGTGATGTTATGCGCGAGGGGCGGTTTATGATACATGTTTTTTCCCGAGAGGCTATTTATGAATTTTATCACTTTTACTCTAAACTTATGGAATTTTTGTTGAAATGTTGGAAAAATAATTTCAAATGATTTTTACTGAAATCAGCTTTTAAGCGTAATGATTTGACATATATACTGTTGGAAAGAAGAGATGTACTTATTGTGAATTTATGACATGTACTTATGTGTTTCTTACTGCTCATACCTTATTTACATTTATTACATACTGAGTTGGCGTACTTACATTACTCTATGCACCTTGTGTGCAGATTCAGGTGCCAGGGCGTCTTAGTGAGATTTGGTCTTCCCGGTCTATAAGTAGTGAATTGGCTAGCCTAGTATCAGGATAGGCGCCATCACGGCCAGGGGGTTTTGGGGCCGTGACATATGTGGTCCGCAATCTTCTAGTTTAAGGCAACTTGTTAGATGCTGGTTTTGTGGCCGCACTTTAATTATGCAGATCACATACTTTATTTTCTGAGGCTGCAGAATGGTCTGCACTGTCAATCATAGGCTCGCCCTCTGAGCTTCTTATGTGTGCACCACTTACAATTGTGCGGTCTGTAGATGAATTCTGCGACTGAATAAGGCATGCACTGTCTATCAGAGAGGGTGCATTTGAGCCCCTTGCACATCTGTGCAGAAGTGCGGTTACACTAGGAATATTATTGTCCACACTTCCTCTTCTTTGGATCGCACTTCCCCCATTTCTTCAGCATTTTTATTCAACTGCAACCTCACTCACTTATATGAGTCTTAACTATTTTGAAACATGAATTTCAATTGACAATTCTCTCTATACCTATACAGGAAATAGTATGAACTTAAGGTCGAGTTGAATCTACCAAAGGGAGAGGAGAATCTTTAAGGGGTAGGGGTAGAGGCGCCTTGTGCCCAAGTGTGAAGAAAGCAATATCCAAGAAGACAACAACAAGCAGAGGGAGAGGTAGAAACCTCTAAGAGTCTAGCTCATATGCTCTGTATAGGGAAGCCTCTGAGGGGAATTCTGTATCATTACAGAGGAGCACTGATAAGTGGGAATTGTGACTACTTATTAGCTCCTTTTAGCTATTGTTTTAGTCCAAAAGTGTTTAATTGTATTCCCGAAAACTGTTGAAATATGCTTAATTGTAGGAGTATTGGAAAATGAGCCACTACGATGAAATCCAACTCAAGAAGGAGTGATATGAACAACGACAAAAAATTAAGGCACAAAAGCTCAAGTGCGGGCTGCGGATTTTTATCTGCGTCCGCAGAATGCGAAGGAAAATCGACAGAGTCCCATCGTAAAGTGCATACCACATAATTACTGTGCGGCCGCAGAAGCTACACAAGAGCCAAAGTTTAGAGAGTCTCATTTCAAGTTCAACAAGAAATGCTGACCCCACATAATTGTGCGGCCGCAAAAATCAGCTATGCGGCCACACTATGGGAATGTGAGGTCCAGAAGAGCACTGTGCGACTGCACTCAGAATTGTGCAAACCACAGAACATGAGAGATGCAGCCGCAATCTAGAATAGTATTGACACAAAGTCAACTCTTGTCAATAATGAAGAGAAGTGCGGACAACACATAACATTGTGCAGCCGCAGAACCTTAGAAAGGGCATTTTTGTCCGAAAATTCTAGCTTTGTATAAATAGACTACTTTCACGAAATTAGGTCAACTTTTGAATATTTAAAGTTTTGTAGCCGTTTTTCTATAGCCATTTAGGCAACTTTAGCATAATTTGGTGATTTAACATTGGATTTTTATCTTTTAATCTTGCAATATGAGTTTTATCTTCTTTTCTTCTCTATTTTCTTCTTTACCCATTATGAGATGCTAGATTTTCAGCTAGGGTTGTGACCCAACCCTAGTGTATAAACCTAATGGGTGTTTGATTTAGGTCTTGTTTATGGTTGGGTGTTCATTATTTAGCCTTGTGTTGCTCTCAATTGTAGAATTAATGGTTGCAAACATTAGTTCATGGCTATTTGACTTGGTCTCTACTTGAGAAAGAGAGATTTAGTCTAGGAAAACATGGATAACAATAATTTGGGATAAAATCAATAGATTGATGGTCCCAATGAAAGGGTTGAACCTAGAGATAGTAAAACCTGACTTAAGCAGTTTATCAACTGTTTTGTACAATACCCATTCAGACTTGAGAAAGCCAAATTGGACAAAATCACTCCCTTACAAGGAGGTATTGAGTGGGTGTTTGAGTGTTTATAGATGTAATACACCTAGACTAACAAAAAAAGCTTTAAAGTTTACAACCCGAAGGCAAACACCTAAGTGAAGGTCATAACCCTAGGCCTATTTATATATTTGAAAAACAACCAAAAATAATATTCTCTAGTTTTATATCTTAGAATTGTAATCCTTAGCGTAATTTTAGAAGTACAAACATAACAATATTTGTGGAAATTCAATCTTGATACTTCACGTGCTCTATCACAATATATATTACTAATTCCCCTCTCAGCTCCCTGTGGATTCGATCCCGACTCCTTGTTGGGTATTATTATTGCAAACATTAGTTCATGTCTATTTGACTTGGTCTCTAGTTGAGAAAGAGAGACTTAGTCGAGGAAAACTTGACTAACAAGAATTTGGGATAAAATCAAGAGATTGATAGTCCCAATTAAAGGGTTGAACCTAGAGATAGTAAAACCCGACTCGAGCATTTTATCAATTGTTTTGTACAATACCCATTTGGACTTGGGAAAACCAAATTGGGAAAAATCACTCTCTTACCGAGAAGTATTGAGTGCGTATTTGAGTGTTGATAGCTATAATACACCTCGACTAACAAAACAAGCCTTAAAGTTTACAACCCGTAAGGCAAACACCTAGGTGAAGGTCATAGCCCTAGGCATTTTTATATATTTGAAAAACACTCAAAAATAATATTCTCTAGTTTTATATCTTAGATTTGTAATACTTAGCGTACTTTTTGGAGTACAAACAAAACAAGATTTGTGGAAGTGCAATCTTGATACTTCACGTGCTCTGTCAAAATATATACTACTAATTCCCCTCTAAGCTCCCTGTGGATTCGATCCCGACTCGTTGTTGGGTATTATTATTGCAAACATTAGTTAATTCCTATTTGACTTGGTCTCTAGTTGAGAAAGAGAGACTTAGTCTAGGAAAACTTGACTAACAAGAATTTGGGATAAAATCAAGGGATTGATAGTCTCAATTAAAGGGTTGAATCTAGAGATAGTAAAACCCGAATTGAGCATTTTATCATTTGTTTTGTACAATATCCATTTGGACATGAGAAAGCCAAATTGGGCAAAATCACTCTCTTACCGAGAGGTATTGAGTGGGTATTTGAGTGTTGATATCTATAATACACCCCGGCTAACAAAACAAGCTTTAATGTTTACTACCCGTTAGGCAAACTCCTAGGCGAAAGTCATAGCCCTAGACCATTTTATATATTTGAAAAACAACCAAAAACATTATTCTCTAGTTTTATATCTTAGAATTGTAATCCTTAGTGTAATTTTAGAAGTACAACCCAAACAATATTTATGGGAATGCAAATATAGATACTTCACGTGCTCTATCCAAATAGATATTACTAATTACCCTCTCAGCTCCATGTGGATTCGATCCCGACTCCTTGTTGGGTATTATTATTGCAATCGAGCGTTTCCTAACCTTCAATAGAGGTGTGACTTGGACGAGATAAATTTTTGGCGCCGTTGGCGGGGAGCTAAAAAATAGATTTAGCTATATATTTGGTTTTGTGTGTGATTGTCTTCTTATCCTTCTGTGTTACTAATCGTTTTTGTGAAACAATGGCTCTCAACAACAATGATCCTCTTAGAAACATGCCATTGGAGGACGTGGACGTGGAAAATCACCAAGTTGAGCAGGTTCCTCTTGAACCTCAAGCAAATAGACGAGGCCGATCGCCTCAAGACAACGTCCCCGTTCCACCCCCACCTCCACAAAGAGTGGTTCCACACCGGGTGTTACCGAATTAAGGGTATGCAAGTTCCATAATACCTCCCCGCATTAGAGCGGAAACATTCAAATCACAAATGTTATGCTCACATTTCTAGAGCAACGGGGATTCTTCACCGGGGCTCCGAATCAAAATGCGTACAAACAATTGAAGGGTTTTGTGGACACTTGCTGGGGGAGTTAACAGACAAACGTCTCGAAGGATGCTTTAAGGTTGTGTCTATTTCCTTTTTCTCTATGAGGGAAAGCCTTGGATTGGTTAGAAATTTTGCGAAACCATTCCATCCGTACATGGGATGAATTGGCGGAGAAACTTATTCCATGTTCTTTTCTCCCGGGCATATGGCTACTCTTAGAGACGAGATTCTAGCATTCAAACAAAAACCCAATGAGCCTTTACATGAGATATGGGAGAGGTCCCGAACTATGGTGAAAGAGTTCCCAAACAATGACATGACAGAGGCTATGATCCAACAAACTTTCTATAGGGGGATAGATACTACCAACCAATGCGTGGTCAACAAACTTGCCGGTGGAAATTTCATGAAAACTCCATATGCGGAGGCTTGTGAGATCTTATATGAAATGGCTGATACTTCATCAGCATGGAAGAGTAGAGCAAATGTTCCTCAAGGTGATCCAAACGTGATTCACATACATATAGAATTGCATGATCACGGGCAAGCAGTTGTCGAGTTGACCACCACAACGAATCAATTAGCCAAGGCTTTTCTTCAACAAGTGAAAGGTCCTAAGTAAGTCAATGCAATGGAAGGAGTTAATATGATGGTAAACAAGATAAGGAAAAAGGGTCCTCAAGTGCAAAACTGTGCGGAACATTATGTGTAAGAAGATAGTGGGTTTGATCATGATGAAACTTACAATGAACAAGAGGAGGAAATACAATATGTGAACAACTTCCAAGGTCAAAGAAACATCTCCAAGGATGGAATCAACAACAATGGCGATCTCAAGGTAATCAAGGGAATTGGAATTCTAGCAACCAAGGCAATTGGAATAGTGGAAACAACCAAGGGAATTGGAAATATCAAAATAATCAAGGAAATTGGAATGGTCAAAATAACCAAGGCAGTTTGAGGGGAAATAGTCAAGGATATTGGGGAGGCTACAACCAAGGGGGATGGAACAATATACTAAGGAAATCCGGGGTCGGGCTTTTAAAGGCCCCCGATATATCAACAATCGAGCAACCCACCTCCTCATCCTTCCCATGGTCCATGCTCTTCCAAAAATTATATGGGGCCAATTGAGAACATGATAAAACAAATAATGGAGAAGAACGCAGACTCCGATGCTCAACTAGCCTCTCACAACACTTCAATTTGCAATTTGGAAGTTCAACTGGGTCATATCTCGCATGCTTTAACCACTCGTCCTAAGGGGCACTATAAAGTGAGAAGGTGGTGAACCCAAAGGGTGGGAACAACACGGGACATTCCATGGACATTACTATAAGGAGTAGAAAAGGTGGGGATGCACCCACCTCAAGTCAAAGGAAAATTGTGGATGATGAGAAAGTGGTACAAGAAGATGAGATCCCAAACAATGTGGTGCAAGAAAATGATGAAGGAAGAATTGATATTGATGACAAAGTGGAGGAGAATCAAGAGGAAGTGAGCCCATCTATGGATAGCATTGTTGACATACCGGAACCGGTAGTGCCAAAGGCAAAAAAACCAATGCCAAGGCCTCCTCATCCATACCCTTAAAGGCTTGCCAAGAAAAATGGAGAGAATCAATTCAAAAAGTTCATTGACATGATGAAGAGTCTATCTATTAATGTTCTATTGGTTGAGGATTTGGAGCAAATTCCCGGTTATGCAAAGTTCATGAAGGACTAGGTGACAAAGAAGCGGTCCATGAATTGTGAAACTATAAAGATGACGCATCTAGTGAGTGCAATCGTGCATTCAATGGCTCCTAAATTGGAAGATCTCCACGCTTTCACAATCCTTTGTACCATTGGAAGTGCCGACTTTGCTAAATCTCTCTGTGATATTGGGGAAAGTATCAATTTGATGCTCTATTTAGTCTTCAAGACTTCAAGAATTGGGCAACCAAGACCCAAATCTATGAGATTACAAATGGCGGATCAAACCATGTAGAGACCATTGGGTATAATTGATGATGTGTTAGTTCGTGTTGATAAATACATCCTCCCAACGAATTATGTGATTCTTGATTGTGAAGTGGACTATGAGGTGCCGATTATTCTGGGTAGACCTTTCCTTGCTACAGGGAAGGCTCTTATTGATACGAAAACCAGTGAGCTCACTTTACGGGTAGGTGATGAAAATGTGGTTTTCCATGTGTACAAATCTATGAGGCAACCAAATAGCAATGAAGTGTGTTCGTTGTGGACTTGGTGACCGATGTGATTATTGATGATACTAGTGCCATGATGAATGTTGATGATACATTGGAGGCCGTTTTGCTTAACCTTGATGATGACGAGATGAATGGCTTTGTGGAATGCGTCAACTCATTGCAAGGAATGGGGTCGTACACTTATGAACACCGCAAATTATCATTGGATCTTGAAAATCGGAAGACTCATCCAACAAATCCCTCAATCAAGGAGCCTCCCATTTTAGAGTTAAAGTCGTGGCCACCGCATCTCATGTATGAATTCCTTGTCCCTTGTTCTACTTTACTGGTTATACTTTCCTCTTATTTGAATATCGTGCACGTAGACTCTACATTGGCGATTCTACAAAAGAGGAAGAAAGCTATTGGACGGACATTGGCATATATTAATGAAAAAGCACCGCATTTTGCATGCACAAGATTAATTTGGAGGAGGATGCCAAACCCTCCATTGGACATCAAATGAGGCTAAATGAAGCAATGCAAAAGGTGGTCAAAAAGGGGATCATCAAGTGGTTAGATGTCGTGGTTGTTTACCCTATTTCCGATAGTTCGTGGACTTGTCCGGTGCAATGTGTCCCAGAGAAAGGGGCCATGACAGTGGTTACCAATGACAAGAACGAGTTGATTCCTACAAGAATGGTGACCGGATAGAGAGTGTGTATGGATTATCGCAAGCCAAAGTCACAAGGAAGGATAATTTCCCACTTCCCTTCTTAGATCAAATGCTTGATAGATTGGCCGGCCGTGCTTTCTATTATTTCCTTGATGAGTATTCCGGCTACAATCAAATTCTTATTTCTCTGGAGGATAAAGTGAAGACTACTTTCACATGTCCTTATGGAACTTTCGTATTCTCGCGGATTCCATTTGGGTTATGCAATGCACCAACGACTTTTAAAAGGTGTATGATGGCTATCTTCACGGACATGGTGGAGGATTTCCTTCAGTCTTCATGGATGACTTTTCGGTGGTAGGGATTTCCTTTGATGATTATTTGACAAATTTGCATAAGGTCTTGGCAAGATGTGAAGAGACGAAGTTGGTGTTGAATTGGGAGAAATGTCATTTCATGGTTGAGTAAGGCTTTATCCTTGGCCACAAGATTTCAAAGAATGGTATTGAGGTCGACAAGACGAAAATAGAGGTGACTTCTAAACTTCCACCTCCAACATCCGTGAAGGGAGTGAGGAGTTTCTTGGGTCATGCGGGGTTCTACCGACGTTTCATCAAGGATTTTTCAAAAGTGGTGAACCCCCTGTGTAAGATTTTGGATAAAGATTCCAAATTCCATTTCAATGAGGATTGCATGAAAGCGTTTGAAGTGCTCAAGTTCAAATTGCCAACTACTCCTATTATCACCTCCCCAAATTGGATCTTGCCTTTTGCGCTCATGTGTGACGCTAGTGATGTGGTAGTTGGAGCAGTTTTGGGGCAACGTATCAACAAGATATTTCATCGAGTCTCCTATGCTATTAAGACCATGAATGATGCCCAAGTCAATTATATTTTGATCAAAAAAGAGCTCCTTGCTATTGTTTTTGCTATGGAGAAGTTCCGCCCGTACTTGATGGGTACAAAGGTGATTGTCCACATGGATCATGCGTCACTTCGGTACCTTATGATCAAGAAAGATTCAAAGGCTTGGTTAATGAGATGGGTGCTTTTATTGCAACAATTAGATCTAGACATCCAAGACTGCAAAGGCAGTGAAAACCAAGTAGCAGACCACTTGTCATGCTTGGAGGAGGAGGGGAGGCCACATGATGGCCTTGAAAATAATGACTCCTTCCCTGACGAGCAACTTTTAGCCATTTAAATGACCGAGCTACCATGGTTCGCCGATTTAGAAAATTATATTGTGAGTGGTATTATCCCGGATGAGTTCTCTTTAAACCAAAGGATAAGCACAAACGGGATTGCCTAGACTACTATTGGGATGAACCATACCTCTTCCGGATTTTTACCAATGGCGTGATTAGAATATGTGTGCCAGAGGAGTTACAAGTTGAAATTCTTGGGGCGTGTCACTCTTCACCTTGTGGTGGTCACCATGGTGGAGCAAGAATGACGGCCAAAGTGTTGAGTTGTGGATTCAATTGCCCTACTCTCTACAAGGACGCAAGTGATCTAATCAAGGGATATGATGAATGTCAAAGGGATGGTGGGATTTCAAAGAAAATGAGATCCCTTTCACCACCATCTTGGAAATAGATATTTTTGATGTGTGAGGCATTGATTTCATGGGACCGTTTGTAAGCTCTTGTGGAAACAACTACAATTTGGTAGCAGTGGATTATGTGTCAAAATGGGTTGAGGCCGTTGCTCTACCCAACAATGAAGCAAGAAGTGTGGTGGCATTTTTGGAAAAGAAAATCTTCACACGGTTTGGTACTCCGCGGGGCTTTTGGACTAAAGCGAAAGCTAAAAGGAACTAATAAATAGTCAAATTTCCCATTTATCAACTCCCCCAAACTTAAGCTTTTGCTTGTCTTCAAGAAAATAAGGTAATTCTCACATTCACAAGATAAGAGATATTCCATCTAATCTAAGGTGAATCAAACACACATCAATTGGGACCAACAATTACCCACAACACTTATGAATTATCAACAAGGAAATGATTTGAAGTTTAAGCACAAATACTTCTAACGTGACACTTGAGCATCAAGAGTTGAATTTACTCATCAAGGAAGTTCGCTCTTTCATGTAGGTCTTTGTGGATCCCAAACTCCTCATCCTCTACTCTCCGTTAGCATATCTCACTTAAGAATGTTGCACTGAATTCAAGGATTTCTGAAACGCTCACTCATCTCTCTCAAAAGAATCTCACAAGTATGGCTCTAAGTACCATATGCTTTCCCCTCATGTAAATCCCCACTAATGTAAGTTCACTCGGCTTGAAATCACGTAGGGCTTTTTCGGAATGCAATGAAGGCTTTTGGACTAAGGTAGGAATTGTTGGAATAGAACATGTTTGTCTTTCCTTAAGCACTCCATTTTCTCATTTTGGCTCATGCTTTGCCGATTCTTTGTGGTATTTGTTTTTCCTTAGGAGAACTAGACATACTTAACAACACTCTTTCTTGGTCATGATATTCATATTTTCCTTCTTTGTTCTCTCCATGCTTTGCATTTTTGCTTTTCCATGAATCCCTTCAACTCTTCAACTTATTCACTTTATTTTTGCACTTTTCTTTTGTTCTTTATTTCTTTTTATTTGTCTTTCCTTTTCTTCATTTATTTTCTCTTTTTGTACCTTGATACCACTTTCAAACTCCTCGTCTGGCCAATTATGTCTGAGTGCCAAGGAAAGCTCGGGGTGCCAAGAGAGGGTTACTACAAAATGGGAACATGCTTGTAACATGGTTATCAAATAAGAAAGGTTTTAGGCTCAAAAGGGTTGAATAGGAATAACAACATTGGTGGGCCATGGAAAATTTCAAAACAGGTAAAGGAGAGCCTATAATCACTTCTCAGGCCAAGCAAAACTTAAAATTTCGCCTAGAAACGCATTTGGGGCAAGTTCTAGACCATTCGTACGGGTACTTGGACTTGAAACAAAACATCTCACCTCTCACACAGCTGGATTGTTTAAGAGGATAGGCCGAGGGCCCACAACAACCATATCCGAGATTGAAAATCACTAATGGTTCAACTAAACCACTCGATGATTGTTGTTGACACCCAATTTTTCTCTCATATTTTCTAAAATGCATATATACTTCAAAATAGCATATTTGCATCATCGTTTAGTTTACAAACCTAGAAAAGCATTTTTCTGTAATTTTTCCATAATTATTAAAAGCTCTAAATAAATTTCTTTCTGCATTTTATTATATAAATATCTAATAATTATTCTTCAAGTTATTTTGTAATGACTTAATCATCCAAACTTATTATTTACACCAACACGTATGTTTTATAATATTTTACTTCATTTTTCTATAATTGCATTTGCATTTTAGGCTAATCGCATTGTTTTTCAATAATAGCCTATATTCATGTATAATTACATTATTTGTGCCAAAATAATTTTTTTATATTTTTATAATATTAAGTTATTATTCTCAATCATTTTAGTGCACAAATAATATTTTTTTTATTTATTAATTACTTCTATAAATTATGTTTGATAAATATTGGGTATTTAAACAGTAGCCCAACTTTAAAACTAATTTCGGACAAAATGAATGGCCCAAAACACTCAAATACCTAGCTCAATCACCCCAACCCAAAGCCAAAAGAACTATGACTAATACCCGATCGCGACCCGCTTCTAAACGATCTGCCCCATCTAATTTTTTATCTCAGTCGTTGATCTCTCAAGTTCAACGACCATCGTTGTTGATACTCAATTTTTCCCTATATTATTTTCAAAATGCATGTATATCTTCAAAATAATGCATGTGCATCAATCAATATTTTTCCATAATTTTGCATTTTTAAAAGATTTTTTAATTGATTTATCCAGGTATTTTTATTATATGAATAATTACTAATTGCATCACAAATGGTTTTGTGATAATTTTATTGCTTACTTTTATTATTTACATTTGTATTAAGCGTTAACTATATTATGCATAACCCTATTTACATCTGTAGGATATAATTGCAATAACTTTGCAATAATAGCCCATATGTGCATAATTACTCTATTTTACAAGAAAATGACCCTTTATATTTTTATAATATTAAGTAATTATTTTAAATTATTTTTATGCATAAATATCATTTTTATCATTTATTAGTTGTTTTTATAAATTATTTTATCAAGTTAATTGGGTATATAGCAAATAGCCCCTTTTATTTGATTTCTTTTCGGACCTGGCCCAAATTACTATCCCAGCCCAATTAAATTAACCCTAACCCAATACCCATAACCCACTTCTCAAACCCGCCCAACCCCTCAGATCAAATCCTGGCTATTGATCTCAGAGATCAACGATCCAGGATATTATTTCCATTTTAATTACCCATTACCCCCAAACCCTATTCGTTTCCCCATTCCGCCGCTCCCAAATTCCCTCTTCCTCTATTCTCTCTCAACCTCTCCCTAACCGTATGTCACGCCCCAAAACTAAGGGACATGGCCGGCACTCGACCGGGTAGCCCCAGTCAAGCGGACCTGGATTTCCTTTTCCTTCCCACGTATTACCCCGAAATTTCCGATCTAGTTCACAATGCAACATATTTACCTTAGAATTAGGAGTCTCGAGTTCATTTGAGCATATAATCAAACATTATGCGATCCCTTAGATTGACTAATCCCTTTTTAGTGAAAGATTACTCTACTTGCTTCCCTTTGTTAGGTTATGGAAGATTATTCACATGCATGCAAGGTCCCAACTTTTCATCCCCAAGAACCAACCTATGTGTGTTTTATTCTTAGTTAAATCCCTGGAATTTGAGAAAATAGGGTGAAGGCTTACCTCTTATGATGAAGAAGATGACTACTACTTGATAAACTTCCAAGCCATGGTAGAGATGGAGGACCAATTTGGGGAAGATGAGGACTTCTCTCTCTAGAACCCACTCTTACTTCTCTCTATTTTGTTCAGAAACCAGTTAAAATGAAAGGGGGCAGGGGTTAAATGAAACTGGGGTCGGGTATAAAAATTTAAAAAATTAACAGACCGTGTCAAATATGCGGTCAGGAATGCGATCGCATTCCTGACATGCAGTACGCATATTGGACCGCAGAATGGCCCCTAGGTGGGCCAAATTTTGAAAACATTCTGCCCGAGTATGCGACCATTATGCGGTCCGCATACACGTTATGTGATCGCATTGTGCGTCGCATAACACCCCTTCAGCTGGGTAGTGATCTTTCCATGTATGCGACCACTATGCGGTCCGCATACACGTTATGCGATCGCATAGTGCGTCGCATAACACACAAATTTCTGGAAAAATTAAGTTCTTTCAAATCCCGGGGTACTTTTACATGATCAAGGTCCGTTTTAAGAATTTCCACAGAGATAACAACTCGGGGACTTATTCGGGCATTATTTTAAGTAAGAAATTTTTCGGGTCTTTACATCGTAGCCCGCCGTCATCTTAACCCTTTCGATTCATGGCATATCTCTTCAATCTTAGGCCCTATGTGGCCTCCTTTATTTACTGGTGTTATGATTTGTTGAATCCCAGAGAGATTCAACACGGACTCGGTCTAGATCCTTCATTTTCTCGATGAATCCGCCTATGTTCATCTCTGTGTTTGTGACTACTGTTATCTTCACGTTTGTGGCTTTTAAATCTCTGGTTCAAACCTGATTTTCCTCAACTCTGTCCATTTTAAAAAAAAAAACCTAGTCACTTTTTACTCGAGTCTGTTGAGATTTCTATAGATCTGAGATGATTTTGAGTTTATCTGATATTTCTCTTTAAAGATCCTCTATTTTTCTTATTACTAACCGATTTAAGTTTTTCCCTAAAACTAGGGTTTTCATCTTTTTACGTTTTTTGCAAAATTATCCTAAAGGGTTTAAGTGTTTTAACTCTAGTTCTCTTTGCTTGGTTGACTGGTTTTCATAATCCCTAGGGTTTCGAATTATTCCACTGTTTGTTCTAATATTTGCCCATTATTCTTTTGCTCTGTCAATTAAAAGGGATTAATTAATTTATATTTGCCTAATTAGGGTTTGGAATGCTGTTTCTTTTAAAACCAATATCTCTTTGACGATTTTTACTTATGTTTCCTTATCAGTGACTCATAATTGGTACTACTTTCCTTAATTATGTTACTAACCTAATTTTTGGGTTCTGATTGTTTTGACTGGCCTATAAATGATCTCTAGATTTATTTGTTTGCCTTATTAAACCTCAAACTTGGTTGTTAGTTATTTCTCCCTAATTTAAGTGATATTTACCGGTTCTGTTTTATTAACTGATTGAGTTTATCCCTAATTAACTGGTTAATTGAGTTGCATACCTTATTTGTAAACTCATGATTTTTCTGCCTCATTTGTTTTACTCTGTTGAATGCTATATAAACCTGCACCATTATATTTTTGAAGACAGACAGAAAAATCACCTTCACACACACATCTATGCTTACAATCACTTGCACACTCACAACTGTAGTTCTTTATGTTACTTTGATCTACTTCATTGTCTAGCCGGCTAAAAGCCAAGGCTAGACTCTTGGATTCCACTTGCTTCCACCTTTCCTGTTTGCTATCTCTTTTACTGGTATGCCTCAATTTCCGTTATCATGTTCTATTCTATATACTATGTATTTAGACTTTAACATATTTCTGTTTTGACATCTAATTTCTGAGTATATCCGTTTCAACTACCGTGACTTAGTTCTTATTATCTTGTGTTGTTCCATGTGATTCGTATGGACAATTTACTTCAAACATCGATTATGCTTCTGTTTGGCCATGCAGTTCTTGTTTATTTCTTTCTTAACTAGCATGCCTTAATCCCCGTCAACATATCCAATTCTATGTGTTGATAGTTTACCTTAGCATGTTCCTGGGCGATCCATGATTTCTGTGTACTTCTTTCAAGACTAGTATGCTTTAAATTCCTGCTACCTTTGCTCTATGTGTTGTTTGTCTAGTCATCCTAACTTCAGTATATTTCTCTGCTGAATACATGTCTAATTGATTCCACCTAGTAATAGTTAATAAATTATGTCAACTTTAGCAATGTAAACACCTTGTTTGACTCAATTGTGATCATGTTCTGCCTATCATTCAAGTGTTCCTGCTCTTGTTGTGACTATTGGAACCCATGTCTGAACCAATCTGCTAAAATGTGGTTCTGTTCTATTTTTAATCTTGTAACTTGTTCCTATTCACTTCTAAAAATCCAAACTGCTTTTTCTAAAACTATCCCCTGCCCTTATATATTGTTTTCAAACTCTTACTCTTAGCTATCTAGGGTCTTGCCACCCCTAGTGTGAGCACTGCATAGGGTCCATGAGACTCCTCCAAACTCTGACACATTGGGCCTCGCCTTCCAAACTTGTTTACAAAACTGTTTCTTTGAAAAGGTTATGGTATGAGCATTGCCCGGTGGTCCTTGAGGCCCTTGGGAACTTTGACACACCAAAAGCCCATTTTGTGTGCTATGGATGGACTACCTTCGAACTTGCTTTGCTGGAAGGACTGGTCTCCAGGTTGATGTTGGGCCTGCTAAGGCTCCCTATAGTGTAACGGACAACTTTATGTAATTTATTCGTATTGGTCTATAATAATAATCTTTGTAAAAACAGATATGGGATTATTAATAAAAGATGGGGAGGGATTTTTATATAGTTTTTTATCAAATTCGGGTAGAAATCATGCCTAGAGGTTGTTGTGATTCCTTATGTGCAAACCATCATAAATCATGCCTATAGGATCTTATCTCATTATTTGTAATTCTGAACCTTCATACATGGCATACTAGAAATCCTGGTTCTAGGTTATTTTATCAATTCCGCATCAAGAACCCCTGTTCTACGCAGATTCTCAAACCTCAATGTGCATTAAAGATCATGTACATAAGATCTTCGTTATTGAACTTGTTTGACAACTTGTTAACGTCTTTACCCACTTAGATATCATGCCTATAGGGAATGTATAAAAAATCAGTTTCAACACTTAGATATCATGCCTATAGGGAATGTATGAAATCCGTTTCAGAACTTAGACATCATGCCTATAGGGAATGTGTGAATTAGTTTTAACACTTAGATATCATGCCTATAGGGAATGTGTAAAATTTGTTTCAGCACTTAGATATCATGTCTATAGGAAATAATACTTTTAACCAGTTTCAACACTTAGAAATCATGCCTATAGGATCTAAAAGATAAAATCTGCATGTTAAAATCAATACCTGGTTTATAAATTATGGTCTAATTAACAGTTTAGATACCATGTGTATAGGATTCTTCCCGATTATCACTTAGGCAAGCCTGTAGGATAATTAAGAATTCTGCGTTTAAAAACTGTGATTTCTCGCTTAAAATATGTTCAGATTCAGAGTATTAACAAGAATCAGTAGGCAAACTAATAGGTACTGCTGCTTGCTTTGATAAAACTGGCATGTTATATTCTATTTATGCTCATCTAGATATCCTGCCTATAGGATCTTAAATAATAACTTGTGTGAAGACCCAAAAAGGGGTCATCTTATGTGCATCTAATTTGGACTGTGTTCCGAGGCTCGAAAGCCTCCATTAATCTCACCTCGATGGGTGTGCGCAGCTCGGGCGCGTAGCCGGTAAACCTTTATGTGAAAAACTTGGTTAAGAGTTAAATTTGTGATAATTAATTGAACAAAGTTGACTTTGGTCAACATTTTTGGTAAACGGACCCGGATCCATGATCCGACAGTTCCGAAAGGTCCGTAGGAAAATATGGGACTTGGGCGAATGCCCAAAATCGAATTCCGAGGACCCAAGTCTGAGAAATGAATTTTTAAAGAAAATTGTTTTATGAAAATATTAAAGGCTTATGAAAATGAACCTTGATGTGAAACCTGTGCTGCCAGGCCCGTATTATGATTTCGGAGCCCGGAACATGTTCAATACGTGTTATATAAGTTATCTGTGAAATTCGGTAAGAAACGTACTTGATTTCATTGGTTTCGGATCAAAATGAGGAAAATTGGAGTTAATGAAGTTTTGAGGTTTTTAAAGAATTT
Source organism: Nicotiana undulata (assembly GCA_005239495.1). Classification (NCBI taxonomy): domain Eukaryota; kingdom Viridiplantae; phylum Streptophyta; class Magnoliopsida; order Solanales; family Solanaceae; genus Nicotiana; species Nicotiana undulata. The sequence goes on from ML258907.1 coordinate 37,938, forward strand.
GAAATTTGGCTTGAAAGGTGGTTTTATGTTCCCGAGGTCCGATTGAAATTCCGAGATCGGGAATAGTTCCGTTGTGTCATTTATAATTTGTCTGCAAAATTTGAAGTCATTCCGAGTAGTTTAGGCCGGTTCGGCGCGTTGAGGTGAATTCTAGAATTTCAAAGTTCTTAAGTTTGATTAATTTGGTTTTGGGGTTTGATTTCGAGTTCCATTGTTGTTTTTCATGTTCCGGAAGTTCAAGCGAGTCCGTATCATGAATACTGACTTGCAGGTGCTTTTGGACGGGGTCCCGAGGGGCTCGGGGGTGTTTTAGACCCCCGGGAGCTAAGTTGGAAAACAAGAAAAATCTGATATCTGGTTTCCTTCTCTGCGATCGCAGAAGGTGGGTTGCGATCGTGGAGAAGGATTTTTGCTGGGCTGTTGATTTCTCTATCCAATCGCAGCTTCCCCTTTTGCGATCGCAGAGGTCTGGGTTCCACACCTTCGCGATCGCAACCCATTTCTTGCGATCGCATTGAGTAGTGTCTGGGCCGGGTGAGTTTGTTCTACGCGATCGCAGGACCCCTGCCGCGATCGCAGGACCTCTGCCGCGATCGCAGGACCTCTGCCGCGATCGCAGGACCTCTGCCGCGATCGCAGGACCTCTGCCGCGATCGCAGGACCTCTGCCGCGATCGCAGAGGTCTGGGTTCCACACCTTCGCGTTCGCAACCCATTTCTTGCGATCGCATTGAGTAGTGTCTGGGCCGGGTGAGTTTGTTCTACGCGATCGCAGGACCCCTGCCGCGATCGCAGAGGTCTTGCCAGTTTTTCTTCGCGATCGCAAGACCTCTGCCGCGATCGCAGGACCTCTGCCGCGATCGCAGAGGTCTGGCCAGTTGGCCTTCGCGGTCGCAGGCCCCTTGTCGCGATCGCAGTGAAGGTTTTCCTGGGCAGTACTTAAATGTCCAATTACGGGATTCTTCCTCATTATTCAATACCCAACCTCCATTAGAGCTCCTCCAAGCTAGGGAAAAGACTGCCTAAGTTCAAACTCATCAAGGTAAGTGATTCCTAGTCCGTTTTCATGACTTTTAACATCAAATTCAAATAAAATTTTCTTCCAATTAACTTAAAATTCATAGGAATTGATAGAAAAATTTGGGGTTTTGGGAAAATAGTGAAACTTCATTTTTAGCCAAAAATTCCTAAATAAATTATGTAATTACGATCCTTAGGCTTCGGGCAGTTCATTCCTTTGAAAATTTCCGGGATTTGACCATGAGAGGCCGGGGTTTGAAATTGAGAATTCTTCAAGAATAGCGATTTTATTGAATAACTAGGATAAGTTATCACATTGTACATGCATTGATGTTGTTGTATACCTTTTGACTAGTTGTGAGTCCTCGGGTATAGAGTTCGGAGTTTCGGGCGCAATTGTGGTCCGAGGGGTAGATTCGAAGGGCGCAATTGTTTGGGGGCTACGTACGCACCAAGTGACGAGGGTCCGTATGTAGTGGCTATTATTGTTACGTCCGGGTAGTTAGGCCCACATCATGCCTTGTATGTTTTTCCTGTAATGCATTAATGTTTTCTTGGTAATGCTTCATATGATTTATTGTAATGCCACCAGTACTACGAAATTATGTTTTGCATCGCATTATTCTTCTGAGGCTTTATTTAAATGAAATTATGAAATATAAGGGAGCGGGCCGTACGCCACGACGGATTTGAAATGAAATTATGAAATATAAGGGAGCGGGCCGTACGCCACGGCGGATTTGAAATGAAATTATGAAATATAAGGGAGCGGGCCGTGGATTTGAAATGAAATTATGAAATATATGGGAGCGAGCCATACGCCACGGAGGATTTGAAATGAAATTGTGAAATATAAGGGAGCGGGCCGTACGCCACGGCGGATCAAAGTATTTGTGATTTTTGTTTTCATTCAGTGGTCTTACTTTTGAAAGTGCTTTATGGTTTAAGTTCAGTAACTGTTTGGATTTTCTGTTCTTTGTACGTGTACTTGTTGCTTATTTTTCCCTGACATGCCTACTATATTTCATCATATTTTATCATATGTTATTACTGCTGGACCCTAGTGAGTATCGAGTCGACCTCTCGTCACTACTTCTTCGAGTTTAGGCGGGATACTCACTGGGTACATATTTATTTAATATGTACTCATGCTGCACTTTCTTTTCTTTTCTGTACTTGACTGTACAGGTCCGGAGGCTGGCACGTCTGACTATCAGGCCGGCGCTAGATATTGATACCGTGGTCATACTTCTCGGTGAGCTGCTTTCTCGGCGACTTCCTAGCAGCACCCTGGAGCTCTTTTGTTACATTTCTCCGCTCACTTCATTCAGACGGAGACTCTGTATATATTGTAGTCATTGTATATTCAGTAGTTTCCCATGACACTCGTGACACTAATTCCTGGCACACACGCGTAGTGTATATTTATATTTTGGGGTTTTGGGATGTATATCTATGTGTGCATTTTTTTCGGCTTGTATCTACTAGGATTTCACTTTCGCTCAAGGCTAGTATCATATTTGTCATTATAAATTGGGAATCTTTGACTGTTTAACTAGATGGGAAAGGTATCACTTGGTGTAATTATTGTTGGCTTGCCTAACCCCGTCGTTGGGCGCCATCACGGCTCGGATTGGGATTCTGGGTCGTAACAACGTGGTATCAGAGCACTAGGTTCACGTAAGTCTCACTAGTCATGGGCAGGCCCAGTAGAGTCTTGCAGATCGGTACGTAGACGTCTGTACTTATCTTCAGGAGGCTATGGGGTGTTAGGAAACTTTCCTTTATTCATATCTTGTCGTGCAATCTATGATGTACTCAAATAATTTTTCCATTCTCTTGTAGATGGTGAGGACGCGTGCATCCTGTGTTCCTGGTCCGAGAGAGGCCGCTGCCCTGGCTGCCCAAGGTCGGGGTAGGGGCAGGGGTAGAGCACCTGCTCGAGGCAGGGGACGAGGACGTACCAGAGCTACACCAGGGGAACCACCAGAGGACCCTATTATAGAAGAGCAGGATGAGGTGCCTCCAGTAGCACCTGCTTCAGTGGATTTCATAACGGGGCTGGGCTTCCAGGAGGTCATGGGCCATATGCTGAGATTCATGGACACTATGTCTCAGGCTGGTTTATTTCCAGCCGACCCTGCCACTTCTCAGGCGGGAGGGGGAGTCCAGACCCCTACCGCTCAGGCCATAGGTCAGGCAGCAGCAGCACGTCATACCCCGGGCACACCGCCCGTGGGAGGGGTTCAGCCCGTAGTAGCAGCCCCAGAGCCCAGGCCAGTTACAGAGGGTGACCAGCAGAAGATGTTGGATAGATGGACCCGACTTCGCCCTCCAGTCTTCGGGGGTGAGCGGGGAGTGGATGCTCAGGATTTTATTGATAGGTGCAGGGAAAGACTGCACAACATGAGGATTTTGGAGTCCCATGGAGTAGATTTCACCACATTTTATTTAGAGGGCAGAGCTCGAAGGTGGTGGAAGTCATATATTCTCTGCAGGCCAGCAGATTCTCCTCCTGTCACTTGGGACCAGTTCACTCAGTTATTTCTAGACAGATACATCCCACCTTCTGAGAGGGAGGAGCTACGGGGTTAGTTTGAGCGACTAGAGCAGGGGCAGATGTCAGTGACTGATTATGAGGATAGATTTTCAAAGTTGTCTCGCCATGCCCTTATGATATTGCCTACTGATGCCGAGAGGGTGCGGTGGTTTGTGGCAGGTTTGCATCCAGGGATTAGGGCCTCTATGGCCAGAGAGGTAGAGATGGGTACCCCATATCAGCTTGTAGTCGAGATAGCTCGTTGGATTGAGGGTTAGCGTATGAGGAGCAGGGAGCAGGGTCAGCAGGACAAGAGGGCCAGGTTCACAGGTGACTTTAAGGGTGCTCCAGCTAGGGGTAGAGGTCAGTTCGGAGGCGGCCAGTTCAGTAGGCCTTCATATTCAGCACCTCCACTACCTCCTAGGGGTATTGCAGCGAGTCCTCAGCTCGGCGCTATGCCAGAGCGTTCTTATCGACCCCCAGCCACCCAGGGTGCACCCAGTAGCTATTCCAGTCATCAGAGGTCCTCTAGCTCCTATTTCAATGCCTTACTAGAGGGTTCACACCGCCCTCCTGCTATTCAGGGTTCTTCCTCTTTCGGGCAGCGGGTTGTAGCACCAGGAGGCTGTTACGAGTGTGGGGAGTCGTGTCATATGTGGAGGTTTTGTCCCAGGTATCGGGGCAAGGCAGTGCAGCAGAGTTATCAGCCTAGGAGTTCTGCACCAGCAGTCCGGCCGCTCCGAGGTGGGGGACAGGTCGGCAGGGGTCGTTCAAGAGGGGGAGGCCAGTCAGGAGGAGGTCAGTTAGTTCCTGTTCACTCTGGGGGAGTTCAGTCTTCAGGAGCCTCAGCCAAATTTTATGCCATTCCGGCTAGATCAGATGCAGTGGCCTCAAACGCCGTTATCACAAGTATTATTTCCGTATATGGTAGGGAAGCTTCGGTACTATTTGACCCAGGATCCACGTATTCATATGTATCTGTACTATTTGCTCATTTTCTGGATGTCCCTCGTGAGTCCTTGTGTTCTCCTATATATGTGTCCACTCCTGTGGGCGATTCTGTGGTGGCAGACCGGGTCTACCGGTCTTGTGTAGTCACTTTCTACGGTCTCGATACCAGAGCATACCTTTTATTGCTTGATATGATTGATTTTGAGGTTATCCTAGGCATGGATTGGCTATCTACTTATCATGCTGTGTTAGATTTCCATGCCAAGACAGTCACTTTAGCCATGCCTGAGTCGCCTAGACTAGAATGGAGAGGTTCTTCAGTTAGTGCCTCCAGCCGGGTTATTTCCTTCATAAAGGCTCGGCATATGGTCGAGAAGGGTTGTTTGGCCTACCTTGCTTATGTGCGGGACACCACCGCCGAGTCTCCTACCATTGATTCAGTGCCTGTTGTTCGAGAGTTTCCGGATGTGTTTCCTTCGGATCTTCCAGGCATGCCTCCAGATCGAGATATTGACTTCTGTATTGATTTGGCTCCAGATACTCAGCCTATTTCCATCCCCCCCTATCGTATGGCTCCTAAGGAGCTGAAGGAGTTGAAGGAGCAGCTTGAGAAGTTATTGTCGAAAGGGTTCATCAGGCTGAGTGTGTTGCCGTGGGGTGCTCCAGTCTTATTTGTGAAGAAGAAGGATGGGTCTATGAGGATGTGCATTGACTACCGCCAGCTGAATAAGGTTACCATTAAGAATAAGTATCCTCTGCCGCGCATCGATGATTTGTTTGATCAGTTACAGGGTGCTCGTGTGTTTTCTAAGGTTGACTTGAGATCGGGTTATCATCAGCTGAGGATTCGGGCTTCAAATGTTCCGAATACTGCATTTCGTTCCAGGTATGGCCATTATGAGTTCCTGGTGATGTCTTTTGGTTTAACCAATGCCCCAGCAGCCTTCATGGACTTGATGAATAGGGTATTCAGGCCGTATATTGATTCCTTCGTCATCGTCTTCATTGATGACATCTTGATTTATTCGCGGAGCCTGGGTGAGCATGAGCAGCACTTGAGAGTTGTGCTCCAGACCTTGCGGGAACAGAAATTGTATGCTAAGTTCTCCAAGTGTGAGTTCTGGTTAGATTCCGTGGCATTTTTGGGGCATGTGGTATCCGGGGAAGGTATCAAGGTTGATCCTCAAAAGATTGAGGCGGTTCAGAGTTGGCTGCGTCCTACTTCAGCTACAGAGATCAGGAGTTTCTTGGGCCTAGCAGGCTATTACCGCCAATTCGTGGAGGGGTTCTCCTCTATTGCAGCCCCACTGACCAGATTGACTCAGTAGAATGTCCCATTTCGGTGGTCCGACGAGTGTGAGGCGAGCTTTCAGAAGCTTAAGTCAGCTTTAACCTCAGCACCAGTTCTGTCATTGCCTTCCGGTTCTGGGATGTATACCGTGTATTGCGACACTTCACGCGTCGCGTTGGGGTGCGTACTGATGCATGATGGCAGGGTTATTGCTTATGCTTCACGACAGCTGAAGGTTCATGAAAAGAACTAACCTGTACACGATTTGGAGTTGGCAGCGATTGTTCATGCTTTGAAGATATGGCGGCATTATCTATATGCTGTATCTTGTGAGGTGTATACTGACCACCGCAGCCTGCAGTACTTGCTTAAGCAGAGGGACCTTAACTTGAG
>MDKH01096030.1:0-35824 GCA_005239495.1 Nicotiana undulata
CCTAGCTTCAAAACTTGTTGTTCTCTACTCAAAATATATTTACAAAGCTGAAAATATGTTCAAAGATCGATCTCTAATAGATACAAATTGAGTTCCAATCCCTCCCTAAGAGAATGCCAAGATGTGCCTTTTATAGTGGGTCAAAATTCGGGTGAAAAGAGGACAAAAACACCCCTATCGGGCTGATATGCGATCGCATCCCTGTCACATATCAGGGATGCGATTCACATCTTCACTCTTTCCGTCGCACATCAAAACCCTAGGTCCCAGAGGGTCGTCGCATTTGAGATATGCGGTCCGCATTAGTGATATGCGATCGCATTCGTGCGTCGCATTTACAATGTAGCTTCAGGCATCAGATGGTGATGCGGCTCAAATGCGAACCGCATTTGCGATATGCGATCGCATATTCGACCGCATTTCACTCATTAAACTCGACTCATCTTTCTGTTGCGGTATGCGATCTTCTGGGCTCGAAATGCGATTCGCATGTTGCATATGCGATCGTATTCGGCCATTGCTTCCCTCTTTTCTCTTCTTTACTCTCTTTTTGCTCAATTTCACTCCAATTTGACCTTAATCACTTCATGGCATCATTTTCCTGCATATAGAGCAATTACACACTAAAAAAGACCTCAAGTTATCATTTAACAATACAAAATCTAATGAGAAAAGGCTAAAATGAGTGGTAAAATCACCACTCATCAGTCGTCATGTTTATCGAAGCCACTTTTGCTCATGAGCCCTTGATAGCTCTAGCCTTGATTGTTCCTTAGATAATTTCGGATGGGATTGTGTCCTGGGCCGTTATTTCTACGATCTGCATTGTATGGTTGATACCGACTCTATTCGACCGAGGTTCTATGTCGATATCCCTTTGAGTTCTGCCGATGGGCTTGTTTGGATATATTTTCCTGAAAGGGTCCCCAATTGATCATCTTCGACCTTGATCTTTGACTGGTATCGATTATGTACATTGGCTCAGGTTACCGCTGGATATTCAATTAAATTCTGCTCGAGCTATCTTGATGCCTCTAAACTTCATTCGTTCAAACCTTGAATAAAGGCTTGAACAGCCCAATCGTCAGTGACCGGTGGTAGTTCCATGTGTTCCATCTGGAACCAAGATACGAATTCCCTCAACATTTTGTTGTCTTTTCGTTTCACCTTGAAGAGGTTCGACTTCCTAATCGCAACCTTTATTGCCCCAACATGTGCCTTTACGAAGGAGTCTGCAAGTATGGCAAATGAATTGATGGAATTAGGCGGCAAGTTGTAGTGCCATATCATTGCTCATTTTGAAAAGGTTTCTCCAAGTTTCTTTAGTAGAATAGATTCAATCTCATCGTCTTCCAAGTCATTCCCCTTTATTGCACATGTATAAGAAGTGATATGCTCATTAGGGTCTGTGGTCCCATTGTACTTAGGAATTTCTAGCATTCGGAATTTCTTCGGAATGGGCTTCGGAGCCGAACTTGGAGGGAAGGGCTTCTGTACGAATTTATTTGAATCCATACCTTTTAGAATCGGCGGTGCCACCGATATTTGGTCAACCTGGGAGTTGTATGTCTCTACTTTCTTGTCATTTGCCTCGATTTTCTTTTCTCCCGATTAAATTCGTTTAGTGGTTTCCTCAAGCATTTTCATAATTGAGGGTTTAGTCCCCGACTCATTGGCGTTTGACCTTTCCGGCACTGGTTCGATCCTGTGGACGACTTCTTGTTCGATCTCACTCAGCGTTATGTGCTGATTTTGTAGTTGTGATATAGCGACTTGTTGAGACTATAAAATTTTGAATATCAATTGGAGGCTAACTCAACCGTCTCCTCCGCCCTGCGTACCTTGACCACCATATCAGCCTTCCTTGCGTACGCTATCTTTGGGATCAGCGCCCAAATTTGTATTTAGGGCGATATGTGAACTGACGTCGACGGGTTTTGCAATTGGTACTCCCTCGAGATCAGCCTGAGGCACTTCAATCCCCGTGGTGGCAATATTATCATTTTCCCCATGAAATCTGTGGTCGTTGTCACCATGTGTGGGTGCTATTTGTGAGTTTGACATGTTTTATCCTGAAAACACAAACAGTTACAAGAACAACTGTAAAGTAGTATGTGTCATCGGAATCAGTATTAAGCAACCACTATTATACTTAGCCCCACGGTGGACACCAAATTGTTTACCCTTAAAATTGGATAACAATTTAACTTATAATGTGGTTTTAAGGACATGTGATTTCACTCAATACTAATTGATAAATATGAAGATAAATAACAGAATTGAGCAACAAAGTAAAGCAAACTAGTGTTTGAATAGAACTCAGCCCTCGAGTTAGAGTACCCTCGAACTGATTGGTGCAAAAACATTTTTAAAATGTAACAAGCTGATGAACAAGGATGTAAACGAGAAATAGAATTATATTGCTTTGATATATGTCAACAATTTGTCTTACAAATGATTAGTACCCTCCCCTACCCCCCTTTATATAGTAGAGGAATTTTACTCATGATATAACTCTAATTACGGAAGGAAATCCCATGATTAGCTAATTAACCATTTCTGATTTGATTCGTCCGGAGATTTACGCTAAGATCCTCGACCAGTCCCAGATATTTCGCATTTCTGTTATTGTGCCAGCTTCGATCTTACTCGATGTCTGTCTTATTTGGCTTAGATCTCTACTAGCCTCGATCTTGACCGGTACCTAGATTCTGAACTCGGTACCTTAACCTCGTGATTTAGCATGTTCCGTTATGAAGTCGTCCTTCGATGCAACCACCCGGTCTCGGTTATATAATAAAACCGAGTACGCCCGGTTTTAACCGTATACAATAACCATAACATGAAACGTAAGGCACAAAAAATCGCATATAAAGATAAACACAGATAGGGCATTAAAATAGCTAATCCAAGTCCAAGAATGATATAAAGGCATAGAATCAACATACATAGAAGATATGTACAACAAAGCATTTGAAATGCATGAATAGGCATAAAGAATTCACCTTAAATAGATAAAGCTTCTACCTATTCAAACTCAACAACCGGTACCATAACAAACCCGAAATCCTATCAGCATCTCACAAACTCGTGTCTATGCCACCAAGAGAGAAATATGTACAACAAATAATTTGAAATGCATGAATAGGCATAAAGAATTCACCTTAAATAGATAAAGCTTCTACCTATTCAAACTCAACAACTGGTACCATAACAAACCTAAAATCCTATCAGCATCTCACAAACTCGCGTCTATGCTACCAAGAGAAATATGAGAGGGCACTCTAGAGGGATTTCATACGCCTTAACTGGTACCTCAAAAACAAAACATGAATCCACACGCCCTAACTGATACCACATAATAGGAATTATCCACACGCCCTAACTAATACCTCAAAACAGAAACCTGAATCCACATGACTTAATAACTTAACAACTCACAAATAGTCTCGAATAAGTACTTATATATATATATATATATATTAGGTTTCTTCATCTTCTGGAAACTCTTCAACAATGATTTTACACTCATGATCGCATCGGGACTTTGTGAAGCAGGGATTTCAGTCGATAAAAGGCTCCAGTTCTAGGGTTTCTTGGCTTTAATGTTGAAAAATCTCAATCAACTAAGTGGAAATTATAGAGAAAATTACAAAAGATTTGAAAATTATGCAAATTGCAGTAAGAACTGTCACACCCCTTTTTTCACCTCACTAACCCACTAAAATTAACAAAATGATTTTAAAGCTCAAAAGGGTTTTCAAAATTGAAAAGTGACAAATACTGTGTTTTAAAAGATAGTTCAGAGTTGCCACTTGACATTGGATTTTGGTGTGCCAGGTCACCGTTTAAAATCAACTTTTCTTTCTAATCACGTTTGACACAAAAATTGATTTTCACCAAAGATCCCGAGTAAGGGGGTTCATTTGACTCGGGAGAAGGTGTTAGGCATTTCCCGAGTCTCATAACTAGTACGGTTGCATACATGATCAAGTCAGCTTTAAAGACTACTCTAATTGAGGTTTTAAGACAGAAAGATAAAATAAAATAAATAAAAGAGGTTCGATATTGTCCCCACCTAGTAAAAGAAAAATAAAGTAAAAAGTAAATAAAAGAATACTAAAAGTTCTATACTACGCTTCCATGATGTCTCATCGGCCACCTTTGTCACTCACTTCAGGGCATTCCTCTAAAAATATTTACAAACTCTACAGGGCATTTCCCTGAATATAAAACTAAAGAGAACAACCTCTCACCTCAACAACAAAAATATGAACGTCTTAAAAACTATCCTACCCAAGTATGGTCGGCCTAAGCATACTTCTAACGGTCAAAACAATACACAAGGTAAAATTGAATTTCCTTCAATTTTTTCATATCTAATTTCCCACCGCTCACACAATCAGATAAATAGCATTCAGAGCGAGCAAAAAAAAGGCAAAGAAAAGGTTGATGAAAATAACCAGTGAAATAAAAAGTAACTAAAAATATAATATCGGCCTTTTAGAACTCAAAGTACCAAATATAGACAAGGAAATCTACTAGGCACGTTTGTTTACTTAAGAAATCAGACATCAATAAGCGTTTACTACTCCCATGGAAAATAGAAACGTCATACGCACACCATTGTGTAAACTAAAAACCAAGCAGAACTTCATTCGATATTAAAATACACAAGGAAGAATCACTAAAAATTAATTAAGAACAAGGTTTAGGAATGGACCTCGAATAGAGATTTTCCATTAACGAGAGTCTCCGACTTTACAATGTCTATCTGGATGCAAAATTGCTATAGCAAGTAGCAACGATTGGAACTTGAATCGATGACATCTGACGATCCACGAACCGGAAACCTCACTGACCCGAATTCCTTTCGTTTATATACCTCCCCGGAAAATCCTAGAACCGGCAAGATCTAAGAAGATCTGGACTTTTACCCATTGAAACAACATCAAAACAAAAGAAATAGATATGAAGGAGGAGAGGGGAGGCACATAAATAGCGTGGAACAGTTGCCGTTGATGGGGGTAATATTGTCGCCATCCAGTGGTCAATTCCGGCGATGACTAGTAAAAATCAGTAGCAGCAACCTATATGGAAGAAGAAAAAAGCGAGAGGAGCATTCATAGTCATTGTTGGCCCGCCGAATTTCGGAAAAGGAGTAGCATATGGAAACGAAAGAGACAACCTTGGGAGGAGACGACTAAAGATATCCCAAAAATCATCTGGGGGTGCGGCTAGGTTGGAGGAAATTAGATTAGGGCTTTTGGTGTTAATTTGGTTTTTATATGGTAGTGGGAAGTGAGTATTGGCCATTGGAATAAACATAATGAGTGTCCAAGATTTAATCTATCATTTAAGTAGAGAGTGGGATAATGGTTCGGGTCAGGCGGGTTTGGGTCATTGGAACTGGGCTGGGAGAGTAGATTTTCCTTTTGGACTTCTAAATCAAATAAATCACATGTACTTCAGAAGTGAATGAAGTGATGGAGTATGTGGAGAGGATGAGAGAGTCGAGTGAGGTACCGTTTGAGCATCCGGTCCGCGGTCCCTGCCATTATATCATAAATTGAAAGCAAATATTACAACAAAAATAAAAGAAAAGTACAAGATCTATCTACTTCTTGTCTTGAATCTCCACTTGATCCTTCAACATAAAACTAAAAATTCACCCTATTCTTCAAATGGGAATCATGCTGACTTGAACTTGAAATAGACCAGACCTTGCAAACCCTGTTCTTCAGGCGGCTCGTGCTACTTCTTATTTGAATTGAAAAAACTGGCGGTTAACCCTATTATTCAGGAGGGACCTTGTTGCCTCTGACTTGATCTTGAAAACTGAAAGTTGACCCTGTTCTTCAGGCAGGCTCCTGATGCTTCTCTAACTTGAACATTAAAACTGAAAGTTGACCCTGTTCTCCAGACAGGATCCTCCTGCTTGATCTTGAAAGAAACATAAAGTTTACCCAGTTCTTTAGGCGGGCTCCTAGTACTTCTCTTTGAACATAATATCGACTTCTGAAATATTGGCCCTCGTTCTCCAGGTGGGTGCCTGAAATCAAAACAACACAATAAACAAAATTTTCCGCCCTAGTTTGCACTAGGAAGATTTATGAGTTGTTAGCAAAACTGTATATAACCTAGTCTATTGATAAATGATGCAATGATGAAAGTAAAGCTAAAGACTCGACTAGGATGTGAGTTTCCTATGAGTAAAACTAAGAAACTTAGACTAGGAAATTCATCTCCTTAGAGTAAAACTGAATGACCCAGACTAGGAAGTGCGTCTCCAAAAAGGTATAACCTAAATGACCTAAACTAGGAAGTGTGTCTCCTATGGGTAAAACTTGAATGACTCACACTAGGAAGTGTGTCTCCTAGGAGTGAACTTGAAGTAAAACTATAACATGAGCATGACTAAACCAAAATCTAACCATATTCTCCAGGTGGGGCCCTTGAACTTAAGGAAAACTAAAGATTAACAACTTAAGAAAACTAAAAACTGACCATATTCTCCAGGCGGGGAACCCTAAACTTTAAAAAAACTAAAGCCTAACAACTTAAGGAAACTAAAAGATGACCTTATTCTCCAGGCAGGATCCAAACTTTAAGAAAAACTAAAGACTAACAACTTAATGAGACTAAAAACTGACCCTATTCTACAGGTAGGACCTCTGAACTAAAGGAAAACTAAGATTAACAACTTAAGTAAACTAAAAACTGACACGATTCTCCAGGTGGGACCCTTGAACTCAATTAAACTAAAGACTAATAACTTAAGAAAACTAAAAATTGACCCTATTCTCCAGGTGGGACCCCTGAACTAAAGGAAAACTAAGATTAACAACTTAAGAAACTAAAAATTGACCATATTCTCCAAAACTAAAGGAAAGCTAAAGATTAATAACTTAAGAAAATTAAAAACTGACCATATTCTCCATGTGGGACCCCTAACTCACGGAAAGCTAAAGATTAACAACTTAAGAAAATTTAAAACTGACCTTGTTCTCCTGGCGGGACCCTTGAACTTAAGGAATGCTAAAGATTGACAACTTAAGAATAAAGATTAATAACTTGAAAAAAAAAACTAAAAACTGACCTTATTTTCCATGGGGGACCTAAACTTAAGGAAAATCTAAAGATTAATAACTTGAAAAAACTAAAACCTGACCCTATTTTTCAGGCGGGACCCCTGAACTTAAGGAAAATAAAAGACTCTCCCGAGTAGGGAGGATTCCTAGGAGGTAAGGTTCTTCTCAACTAGGAAAATGCCTAGGAGGTAATGGTCTTCTAAAATAGAGAAAATGCTTAAGAGGTAATGGTCTTCTCAACTAGGGGAATGTCTAGGAGGTAAAAACCTTCTCAAACAACCTTTTTGCTGAAAATATTTGGGCACGACACCTGAAAAATTCAAGCTTCCAAAATTTGATTTGGACATAGTCTTCGTCCCTTTTTCAAACAAAGAAAACTTGTGAGTTTAAAACATGGTGGTTGGTTTATGGCCTTGATCTTGAGGGTGATTGCTCCTACACTTCCCACGATAACTTTGATTTCAACTAGGAAGACCTTGCTTGTTATTGGCTAACTACTTTTCTGTCAAACCTTATCACAGAAAACACCTCGGATCCATTCAAGCCCAATACCTTCTATATGTTGCATTGTGGTCATGAATTGACATTTATCGCATTGCATTTCATACGAATCCCAAAGCACACCAATTGTCACCCACTTAGTGCACATAATACTCTTTCCTAACTTATGCCACTTTGATGTGCTAGCCAGACTCCGTTTTGCACAATTGGAAAACTGCTAGTAAATTTTGAAGTCATTTCTCACTTTTTCTAACCAAACAGACTCAAAAAGAGGACTTAATATAGTAGGCAGACAATGGAAATGGGTGATATCTAACAAGAAAATTACAAAGTAGAAACTTATCAGATGTGGATACCAACTCTAATAACCATGACATGCATTTTGGATTAAGGGGCCTAATTTGTCAAGCAAGCGTAATGTTCAACTCTTGTTATACCTCCAAGTCGTGAAACTAGGCATCAATGCTCCAATTGTCCTATCTAATTCATGATCCTCAGTCAACTTGTAGTGCCCTGAAAGGTTTTAACCATCAAGCCTCTCTCTTTTTTGTTCTTTTCTTCTTATTTCCTCTGATTCTGCATATGACATGGCATAAACCATGGTAAAAACATCATATGGTCCTGACATGTCTAACTCACCACTCTCAAAGATTATTTGGAATGTCTTTTTTGGACTGTAATGTGGCTTTTGAAAAGGCTTAGTAATAAAGGATATCATAAAGGCTCAAATTAAAATTAATACAAAATATGGTATAAATTTACAACTTTTGGAACCGTCTTTTATAGAAAACAAAACTTCTGCCCCAATTTCTTTTAAAGTGAGGCATTTTAGAATTTTTTATTTGGTGACCGAACCCTAAAGCTGCCTATGTATCTTGTTGACACAAGAACCAGGTCGAACGCAGTTCAAAAGAATACTTTTAGTTATTGTTATTTTCTTTTTCTTCTTTTTTTCACTTCGTTTTCTCTCTCTCTCTTTCTTTATTTTTCGGGAATAAACTTTCTAAAACAAACCTTATGGGACATGATTTTTTTAATGACTCAAGCTTGATTCCTAAAGAAGGTGAGGTCAAAGAAATCAGCACAGGCTCAAAAGGATACCGAAGGGTATAAAGTGTTTGGGTAGCTGAAAGAGGGTCTCCCAATCTCTAAAAATTCTAAGTACATCACATGCAACTCGAGGATGAAAAACAAAGATCATGCATAGCATTTCCTTGCAGCAACGACATTTATATCATAGATTTGCCTTCCACCTTTCTTCAGTGCCTTGTCAAGTACAGAACTCTCGTTGGGTGATTTCTTCTTCACGATAGATACCCTTCGTCAGTTTGGTACAAACTCCCATGGTTTTATCTAGTAACTTGAGATGTACTTGAACTCAACGTTTCTCACTTCAAATTGTCTGGGACGCACTCTCTTGTACCAAATTCTTGTCTTCCTATGAACTTCCCAAACTTTCTATGCATGTTTCATACAATTCAGGATTTAAATGATCTCAAAATGTCCAAACCTTAACTTATTTCCCTCAAATGTCCCTGTTATCTTCAAACCTTGTTTTATTGTTTCATGATTAGACTAACTTTGAAGATTAGGCTAAGAATTCCACGTGCATGTGATGTCACTAGAGTCACCATGAAAAGAACTATAAAAGGAAAATAAAACTAAACGAAAAAAAATGGACTAGAAATAACGTAAAACAGGATATTGCATTATACAGATGGTGAAAGGTTTTGAACAACAAAACAAGCAACACAAAACTTGGGTTACAACCATGGAATGACCTAAATAACACTAAACGAGGTAACAAGACTAATCGAGCTAGGCAAAATAAAAGGATAGAAGGGTTTGAGTCACAAGTCAATATCCAGATTATAACCTTGAAATAACCCGAACAACAAAAACGATGACAAAATAAACTACCAAGACTCCTTCATGGATAACCAAGAAAGGAGTGTCTTTCCAATTTCCAAGATCGACATCTTAGCCACTGAATCGCACATCGACATTACTATGACCTTCACAAATCTCCATCACATTGACCTCATCAAATTGCTTTTGGGTTCCTTTTTTCCACTTTGTTCATAAGATCAACTTCTGGAATCGAGACTAATAGCGTTGAAAACTTCGCGGCAAGTGGCCTGCCAAGAAACTCGGAAGATTTCTCATATTCCTTTTTAACACAAATTATGCCCACCACATGCGTCTCATTATGAACAAGAAAGGAAATTTGGCTAGTATCTGTTGCATATGAAGTTTGCACGATAATATCACCTGCATCAATAAGCTTCTGGATTGCTCTTTTGAGATTCCAACACTTTTCTATGATGTTCCCTGGGGAATTAGAGCAATAAACGCACATTTTAAAATAATCAAATTCTTTGGAAGGGGGTTTGGAATTTTTATCTCAATCGGCTTCACCATGTCCAATTGCCTCAACGTTTGGAACAGACTGGCATATGATTCTCTAATAGGAGTGAAAGACTTTTCCTTCTGTTGTTGTCTTTTCATTTTGTACTCTAGCCTCAATTGGAACCTCTTGCGGGTAGGTGGTTGATATGCTTGTAGTGGTGGGTAAGACATTTGTGGAGGTGGTTCAGGACATTGCGGGTCTTGGGGTTGTGGAACATATGGTGGTGCATGGTGGATAGAGTACTGGGAAGGTGAGGTATGACCTTGGGGATTTTGTGGAGATAAGTAGCATTGGGGAGGATTAACTGGAGTACGGGGATATTTGAGGGATCGATATTGAGGCTGATGGCGTTGAGCAAGAACGCCCACTGGATCTTGTCTTTGGCGGGGCTCAACAAAAACTTACTGAGATGTTCTGATTGTCTTCCGTAGTATCTTTCAATGCAGAATAACACATGATTTTTCCTGACTTGATACCTTCTCCTACTATCTCCCCTATTTTTACCACATTATTGAAAGGTTTACCTAAAGTCGGGATCAAATGACTGAAGTAGGTGGGTCCTTGAACTTGGAGGAAAAGCTTAACCATTTCTTATTCATCAATCGGGGGACTGAACCGAGCAGTTTGTTCCTTCCATCTGAGCCTAAACTCCCTAAAACTTTCCTCGGGTTTCTTTTCAATCTTAGATAGGGAGGAGCGGTCTGGGATAATGTCTATATTGTACTGATAGTGTTGAACGAAATCTTGAGGCATGGCATCCCATGCGTACCACTTACTGACATCTTGACGAGTATACCATTCCAAGGCTGCCCCGCTCAAGCTCTCACTAAAATACACCATCAACAACTTATCTTTCCCGCCAACACTTTTCATTTCATTACAATAACCCCTCAGATGGGCTACTGGATCTCCACGCCCGTCATACAGGTTAAACTTTGGCATTTTAAACCCCGCGGGCGGATGAATATTAAGAAACAGACATAGGTCATTGTAAGACATGTTAATCTGAGTTCATATCCCTTGCATGTTCTTTAAGGATTATTCTACACCTTTCAGCTTTCTGGATATCTCATATCGCTCTTATTTTCATGTGAACTTTTCATTTTCAACATGAGGCTCATTCTGAGAGCTATGATTATATGAGTCCGGGACCTTGTGGGCCAGCTCTGGGGAGTATACTAGGCATCATTAGGTTTGAACTGGTGTTCACTATTGGATCTATGAAAGAAAGGTTGTTGAGAAGTTGCGATAGTACGGATAGTAGATATAACATAAGTGCTATTTTCGGGAAATGTAGTTGGAGGACGAATGATGGAACTACTAGGGAGGTTTGGAAGGCTATGATAAGTGGGAAAATCTGGAGAATATGGTGGATCATCTGACACTATGACCGGAGCTTGGGTGAGGGTAGCATCTAGGAATCTAGGTGGTGGCAAGGGTGGTTCCTTCCCAGTCATACAAGCCTGATACATGTCCGCTATGTGTTGTCTTAACATCCTTGCCTCTTCAACCAACCCAGTGTCTCGTTCAAACAACTTCTTTTGGGCAACAGTATCAACCAACTCAATTCTACTGTCATCTGCCACTACCTTTCGACTTTATGTTGTAAGAGAGAGTTACCAGTTTAAGAACCACAAACCAACCACCCTTATGCTATAATGTAGATAACAAAGAGGAATAAGATGAAGTCATCACGTTAGCATTAGGAAATTTAACATAATATAATATCACATTATGTGGAATGCACCTAGTCACAATTATCGGTTCTAAAATGACTTCGAGGGTACGAAGGTCATATTGGCATCATCCCAAGTTCACTCTTCTTTCCCCTTTTCCTCTTCATTTTTTCTCTTTACCACTCCTTGGTTTGCTCATTTTCTTTCCTCTCTTTTTCTTTCTGATTGTCACTCTTTTCGTTCCTCTCATTTCTCACATCCCACAACCTCATTCTTTTTTTTCATTTTTCTTTTAATTTCAAAATTGATTTGATCGAACTCGATGTCGGTTGGGTACATATCATGTTCCACATGAATTAGACCAAGCGTAGTTCAGGAAAAGTAATTGACAAAATAAACTATAACCAAAAATCTTTTTGGATTTTTCAATTATGACTATTTTTTTCAAACACAAATGGGAAGTACGATGACAAAAGGCTCGACAGACTCTGACACTACCTACAAGACTCAATACTACTGGACAAGACAAGAAAGTAAAAGAAAACATGAAAACAAAACTCAAAAATATAAGTCTCCTCAAACAACTCCTAAAGGCAACGGTCCTGGCCGGGATGGTCCTGGGGTATCTGTCATGATCAAGCTCTAGTAAATGAATCCATACCTGAATTAGACTAAATAGATTTAGTGACTCAAGACACTATGTGACGCCACAACACCTCTTATTGGACACATGCAAGACATGATTGGGCTATTTTGCAAAATGGCCAACGTGGCCAAGGGCGGCTATTAGTGCACACTCAACAAAGATGACCTCTAAGACATTAAAATACCTCACTAAGGCTTATATGGATTCAAACTCCCAATAATCATGGCCCTAGAAATTACTTTGAAAAAATGACCCATTTTGCGAAATAGCCCAATCATGTCTTGCGAAATAGCCCAATCATGTCTTGTGAAATAGCCCAACCATTTTGCGAAATAGCCCAAAAATGACCCATCTTGAAAAAATGACCCATTAAAATACCTTAAAGTAATATGACACCTAGTGGTGGACTCAAGATTCTAAGACATGGGCCACTGAACCACTTTTGCGAAAATGACACTATTTTGCAAGAACAACCGATGTGGCCCAAGAGTGGCTAGACATGAAAATTCAACAAGGACGGAGTTTAAACTTAGGAGAAAGTTATTGTGTATTCAATACTCTGGGGACACGATTCAATAAACCACATTGCAAAAATAGCCCTATTTTACAAAATGGCCGATGTGGCCAAAAGCGGTTGGACATGCAAAATTGGCTACAACCCCCAAAGCCAAGAATTTAAGACTCACTAGGAAGACCGGACCCTATGTGAGTTGCCTACGTATCCCGCCCCGAAAGACGAGAATCATGTATGCGTAGTTAGGGAAGATTTTATATGGGAGGAAGTTTGAGAGAAAAAAACAACTGATTTGGAGAAAACATATAATTTTTTTCTTTTTGGAAACTGATGAAAAATGTAAGATCTTTTTGGATTTTCCATTTCTCTCTTCTTCTTTGTTTTGATTTTTTGGTAAAACTATGAAAGAAAAATGTGAGTGGGCCCTACTTGATTCATTTAAAAATTGCACCATCTTTTCTCTTTTATTGATCCGCCAAATGACCCATTTACCCTAAAAGAATGCATCACACTCACATAGGGATGATTAAATATATTTTTGGGTCACGGACCCATTTTGATACAATTTTGATAGGCCTCCTACAATGGGAAATGGTGCCTGGGATCGGGACCTACTAGGTCTAAATGACATGATGCAAATAAGCATAACCTAAAGGCAGACCTAAGTTTGGGGTTCACTAGACAAGGCAATTCTGGGTGGCATGTGGTCGATGGTGGCTGCTCTAGCTGTCCGCCCACTCCACGATCCCACGCCACCCTCCAAAAGACACGGGTGAGTAACAAAAAGGCCGTGTGAGCTCAAACGTACTCCGGAAGACATGTTGCAGAAAGAGGAGCCATGTCTATGCAAATGATGACAGTTAATAAAGCAATAAACACATAAGGAAAGGCGATAAACAAATAAGCAACAAAACAGGAAATAAAACCAACAAACTAAATAAATAAATAAAATAAATAAAACAAACATCTCAATCGAATATTCTAAAAAGCCAACAAGACCAAGTACCAGCTCGAACCTGCAACACCCCAGCAGAGTCGCCAAAGCTGTCACACCCCTTTTTTCACCTCAATAACCCTTTAAAATTAATAAAGTGATTATAAAACTCAAAAGGGTTTTCAAAATTGAAAAGTGACAAATACCGTGTTTTTTAAAAGATATTTCAGAGTTGCCACCTAGCATTGGCTTTCGGTGTGCCAGGTCAGCGTATAAAATCAACTTTTCTTTCAAAACACGTTCGACTCCAAACCTGATTTGCACCAAAGATTCTAAGTAATGTGGTTCATTTGACTCGGGGAGAAGGTGTTAGGCATTCCCCGAGTCCTGTAACTAGTACGGTTTCATACATGACAAAGTAGGCTTTAAAGGCTACTCTAATTGAGGTTAAAAAACACAAAGATAAAAATAAAATAAACACAAAAGAGGCTAAAGATTTTCCCACCTAGTAAAAGAAAAATAAAATAAAAAGTAAATAAAAATACTACAATTTCTATATTATGCTTCCATGATATCTCATCAGCCTTCTTTTACAACTCTACGGGGCATTCCCCTGAATATAAAACTAAAGGGAACAACCTCTCATATCGACAACTAAATTATGAACGTCTTAAAAACTTGCCTACCCAAGTGTGGTCGGCCTAAGCATACTTCTAACGGCCAAAATAATAAACAAGGTAAAATTGAATTTCCTTCCATTTTTCCAAATCTAATCCCCCACGGCTAACACAATGAGATAAATTAAATAGCATTCAGAACGAGAAAAATACAAAGCAAAGGAAAAGAGGATGAGAATAACTGGTGAAACAAAAAGCAACTAAAAATATAATACCGGCCTTTTAGAACTCAAAGTACCAAATATAGACAAGGAAATCACCAAATTCCCAATTGAAATCTTTTCTTAATCACACTATGCCCCACTTTATTAAAATCCCCGATTCGACTCATCATTAATCTACTATGCAGGTTTGTTCGTTTAAGAAATTAGACATCAATAAGCGTTTAGTTACCCCATGCAAAACAGAAACGTCATACGCACACCATTGTGTAAACTAAAAACCAAGCAGAACTTCAGTCGATATAAAAATACAATGAAGAATCACTAAACATTAATTAAGAACAAGGTTTAGGAATGGACCTCAAACAGAGCTTTTCCATTAACGAGAGTCTCCAACTTTACAATGTCTATCTGGATGCAAAATTGCTATAGCAAGCAACGACGATTGTAACTTGAACTGCTGATGCCGGACAGTCCTCGAACCGAAAACCTCACTGGCCCAAATTCCTTTTGTTCAAATACCTCACCGGAAAATCCTAGAGCCGGCCAAATCTAAAAAGATCTGGACTTTTACCTGTTAAAACAACATCAAAACAAAAGAAATAGAGATGAATGAGGAGAGAGATGGCGTATCAATAGCGTGGAACAGTCGTCGTCGATGGGGGTAATATTGTCGCTAGCTAGTGGAAAATTCCAGTGGTGACTAGTAAAAATTAGTAGCATCAACCTATAGGGAAGAAGAGGAAAGCGAGGGGAACAGTCATGGTCATCGTTGGCCAGTCAGAATTTGGCATAGGTGTAGCAAAAGGAAACGAGAGAGACAGGCATGGGAGAAGACAACTGAAAACATCCCGAAAAACATCTGGGGAAAACAATGGCCTCAGATTTCACGGGGAAAATGATAATGTAATTTCTCCAAGGATCAAGATGCCACATGCTAATCTCGGGGGAGCACCGGCCGCAAACCCAGTCGACGTCAGTTCACACATCGCTTTGAATGCTAATCAGGGCACAGACCCTAAAAAGAGTGTATGCAATGAAGGCCGATCTAGTGGACAAGGTGCACAAGGTGGAGGAGATAGAGGAGTCAGTCTCCAAGTGATATTTGAAATGATTCAGGCTCCACAAGCTGTTATTGCACAACTACAAAATCAACATCGAACTCCGATTGGGTTCGAACCGGAAGCCGCCCGCCGAACTGAGCCAGTACCAAAAAGTCCAAATGCTAGTGAATCGGGGACTGACCTCGCGATAATGAAGATTCTCGAGGAACTCACCAAACGAATTGAATCGGAAGAGAAGAAAATGAGGCAAATGATAAGAAAGTGGAAACGCACAACTCCCGACTTGATCAGATACCGGGGGCACCGCTAATTATGAAAGGGATGGATTCGATGAAATTTGTACAGAATCCATTTCCTCCAAGTGCGGCTCCGAAGCCCATTCTCAAAACGTTTCGTATGTCGGATATACCTAAAGACAATGGGGACCATTGATCCCAACAAGCACGTCACCTCCTATACATGCGCCATCAAAGGTAACGATTTAGAAGATGATGAGATCTAATATGTTTTATTGAAGAAGTTCAGAGAGACTCTATCGAAGGGGGCAATGATTTGGTACCACAATCTACCGCCAAATTCCATTGACTCATTTGCAATGTTAGCGGATTCTTTCGTAAAGGCACATGTCGGGGCCATAAAGGTTGCAACGAGGATATCTTACCTTTTCAAAATAAAACAGAAGGATAATGAAATGCTTAGTGAGTTCGTGTCCCCATTTCAAATGGAACACATGGAGTTGCTACGAGTCACAGATGATTGGGTTGCTCAAGCCTTCACTTAGGGGTTGAATGAACGAAGTTCGATATCATCACATCAACTGAAGCAAAATTTGATCGAATATCCGGCGGTGACCTGGGCCGACGTATATAATCGGTACCAATCGAAGATCAGGGTCGAGGATGACCAATTAGGAACTCTTTCCGGTTCCATATATCCGAACAGGTCTGCAACCAAAAATCATAGAGATATCGATCGGGAATCTCGGTCGAACAAAGACCGATACCAACCATACATCGCAGATCACAGGAACGGCAGACCTGGACGCAATTCCACCCGAAATGATCAAAGAAGTGATCGAGGACAGAGTTCTCGGGGACTTATGAGCAAAAGTGGTTTTGATAAGCATGCCGATCCCACAGAGCCACATCGATTGTTGGAGTATAATTTTAATGTCGACGCATCAGGTATTGTATCGGCAATTTGAAGATTCAAAGATACTAGATGGACCAGGCCCATACAGATCGATATTTCCCAAAGAAACCTCAATCTGATGTGTAAGTATCACGGCACACATGGCCACAAAACTAAGGATTGCAGGCAACTAAGAGAGGAGGTAAGCCGTCTATTCAACGAGGGTCACCTTCGAGAATTCTTAACTGATCGAGCCAAGAATCATTTCAAAGAAAGGGACGCCAACAGGAAAAATGAGCTGGAAGAGCCACAACATGTGATCCATATGATCGTCGGCGGGGTCGATATTCCACAAGGCCCGGTTTCAAACGCACTAAGGTATCAATTATTAGGGAAAAGCAGACCCGAGATTTTGTGCCAGAAGGCACCGTATCATTGAACGATGAGGAAGCAGAAGGAATTTCTCAACCCTACAACGACGCTCTGGTAATTTCTATCTTTATGAATAAAGTTCAAGTGACGCGTGTTTTAGTGGATCCAGGTAACTTGGCAAATATCATTCGATCAAGGGTCGTAGAGAAGTTCGGCCTACAAGATCAAATCGTACCCGCGGCTCAGGTCCTGAACGACTTCAACATGGCCAGCAAAACAACTAAAGGATATATCATTATACCGGTGAACTTGGATGGAACTATTCCATGTAATCGAGGGTGACATGAGGTACAACGCCCTACTCGGGAGGCCCTAGACTCACAATGTGAGGGCAGTCCCTTCGACTCTCCACCAAATGATGAAGTTTCCGACACTAGACGGGGTAAAAACAGTATATGGGGAGCAGCTGCTACAAAGAAAATATTCGCAGTCGATGAGGTAATACCAATATCGGCACTTTCGACATCAAATGAATCGGACGTCAAAGGAAAATAGGAGGCCAAATAGCAACCATAGCCACCAGTCTCGACTGAATCGGAGAAGAAGGGAATGGAAGAAGACGACGACGATTATTGGATCCCTCGAGCCTTCGTTATTCCCAAAGATACTGACGCCACCAAATCAACAATCGAAGAGTTGCAATAGGTTATATTGATCGAGTACCAGCCCAAATAAAAGGTATACCTGGTTACGGGGTTAACCCCCGAACTCAGGAAGAAACTCATTAAATTTATTATTGATACATGGATTGTTTTGCTTGGTCCTACTTAAACATGAAAGGGATCCCACCAGAGATAACAACACATCGATTGAGTCTGGACCCAAAATTCAGGCCAGCAAAACAAAAGAGAAGGCCCCAGTCCGAGGTAAAACATGCATTCATCAAGGTCGAGGTAACTAAACTTCTCAAAATAGGATCCATTCGGAAAGTACAATATCCCAAATGGTTAGAAAATGTAGTCGTAGTCCCTAAAAAGGGAACAAACTTAGGATGTGTGTAGATTATAAGGATTTGAACAAGGCATTCCCCAAATATTTTGTTCCTCTTCCTAACATGGATCATATGTTCGACGTTGCGTCCGGTCACGAGATCCTTAGTTTTCTCGACGCCTATTCCGGGTATAATCAAATCCAAATGAACCCGGAAGATCAGGAAAAGACTTCATTCATCACTAAGTATGGAACATATTGTTATAACGTAATGCCTTTTGGGTTAAAAAAATGCAGGTGCTACCTACCAACGCCTAGTAAATAAAATGCTCGACGAACAAATAGGTAAGTCAATGGAAGTATATATTGATAATATTCTAGTTAAGTCCCTGCGCCCAGAGGACCATTTGCAAGAAACATTCAAGATACTAAGAAAATACATCATGAAGCTCAACCTCGAGAAATGTGCTTTCAGGGTATGTTCGGGCAAGTTCCTCGCCTTTATGGTGTCAAATCGGGGGAACGAGATCAGCCCTGATAAAATCAAGGTTATCGAAGACATCATAGTCATGGATAGCATTAAAGTTGTATAAAGGTTGACAGCGTGGATAGCTACCTTAGGTCGATTCATCTCGAGATCGTTAGATCGGAGCCATAGGTTCTTCTAACTACTCAAAAAGAAGAGCAATTTTTCCTGGACCCCAGAATGCCAGCAGGCATTAGAAGAATTAAAACGATACCTCTCGAGCCCACCATTTCTTCATACTCCAAAGGCAGATGAAAAGCTCTACTTATACTTAGCAGTCTAAAAAATTGCAGTAAGTGGTGTCCTAGTTCGAGAAGATCAAGGTACACAATTTCCTGTTTATTATGTAAGTCGAACTCTAGGAGAAGCAGAAACTCGATATCCACACTAAGAAAAATTGGCACTTGCTCTAATAAGCGCCTCTAGGAAGCTAAAACCATATTCTCAAAGTCACCCAATATTTGTGTTAACCACTTTTACCTGCTTCGTAATGTTTTACATAAGCCCGAACTGTCGGGCCGATTGGCCAAATGGGCCGTCGAACTCAATGGGTACAATATTGAATATCAACCCCGAACGACCTTCAAGTCTCAAATTTTAGCAACTTTGTAGCTGACTTCACGCCAGCACTCGTACCCGAAGTCGAAAAGGAACTTTTGTTAAAATCGGGTACATCATCGGGGGTGTGGACCCTTTTTACATACGGCGCTTCGAATGTGAAAGTGTTTGGTCTAGGCATCATTTTGAAGCCGCCCACATGTAATACTATTAGGAAATCTAAGAAAATTTCTAAGTTGACTAACAATGAGGCTGAGTACGAGGCCATGATTGCAGGTCTAAAATTAGCTAAAAGCTTGGGAGCGGAAGTCATTGAAGCCAAATGGGACTCTCTGTTGGTAGTAAACCAAGTAAACAAAACCTTCAAGGTTCGAGAGGATAGAATGCAAAGGTATTTGGATAAGCTGCAGGTGACGTTACATCGTTTTAAAGAATGGACTTTGCAACATGTACCTCGAGAGCAGAACAGTGAAGTCGAGGACGACGAAATTAGCTCGGGGACTGTCGTTCAACTCTCGAAGTCAGTAATGAAGAAGGTCATGCCGAAATGAACTCCAATGCCTGATCTGGGATTTGAGGAATAAATATATTGAATATCTAAAAAAAGGAAAGCTCCCGTCAGACCCTAAGGAAACAAGGGCTCTACGAACAAAAGTTGCTCGATTCACATTAGCTGAGGATGGAACATTATACAGGAGGATGTTCGACGGACCATTAGTAGTATGCTTGGGACCAGGGGGCACCGATGATGTCCTACGATAAGTTCACGAGGGCACTTGTGGGAACCACTCCGGTGCCGACTAGTTCACAAAATCATCATAGCAGGATACTATTGGGACAATATGGAGAAAGACACTAAGGAATTCGTTCGAAAATGTGATAAGTGTCAAAGGTATGCACCAATGATCCAGCAGCCCGGAGAGCAACTTTATTCGGTCATGTCCCCATGGCCATTTATGAAATAGGGGATGGATTCCACCGGCCCCAGGTAAAGCTAAATTCATTTTATTTATGACTGATTATTTCTCTAAATGGGTTGATGCATAGGCCTTCATGAAAGTCAGACAAAAAGAGGCTATAGATTTCATCTAGGATCACAACATATGCCGATTCGGGATACCTGCCGAGATTGTATGTGACAATGGAAAATAATTCATTGGCAAGAAGGTAACAAAAGTTCTCGAAGATCACAAAATAGAAAAGATCTTATCGACACCATATCATCCAAGAGGAAATGGGCATGCCGAATCGACAAACAAGACCATCATTCAAAAATAAAGAAGAGATTAAACGACGCCAAGAGAAAATGGAAAGAAACTATACCCGAAGTCCTTTGGGAATATCGAACAACATCAAATTCTAGTACATGGTCAACACCTTTCTCCTTAGTATATGGCTCCGAAGCCTTGATTCAATCGAAGTCAGGGAACCCAGCGCCAGATTTCACTACACAATGGAAGAATCAAATCACGAGGCTATGAATACTAGCCTCGAACTACTAGATGAAAAACGATAAGTCTCCCTCATTCGAATGGTCGCACAAAAACAACGTATCGAAAGGTATTATAATCTGAGGACCAACCTTCGCCACTTCAGAATCGGGGACTTAGTTCTGAGAAAAGTCACCATCTACACTTGAGACCCTAACAAAGGAAAACTTTGACCAAATTGGAAGGGACCGTATCAATTCCTCGATGTCGTCGGAAAAGGATCCTACAAGCTTGGCACGATTAACGGCAAGCAACTACCAAATAATTGGAACATCTCACTCCTCAAACAATATTATTGTTAAGGTATGACTTCTCCTTTTTCATTTACATTTTATACTAACTTATTTTCAGGTGTTCGAGCGAAGGTTCGAAGTTCTCATCAAGCAGGAAGATGTTAGGACCTTAAAGCACGCGTTGCACTCTTTTTCCTTTCGACCGGTTTTTATCCCAAATGGGTTTTAGAGGCAAGGTTTTTAATAAGGCCACCTTGTTTGTGCTAACTTAGAATATTCGAGGTTACTTTACAATCAAACCTCGAATACTAGGGGAGAATCACCCTCGGATGTTATATTTTCAACGGAAATACTTCGTGTCAAAGGGGTCTCGATAGGAAAACTTTGTAATGGGCCAAACGGTCGAATGAACCGTGTTCGTATAGATTATTCGAGCCCTAATGGAAAAATATGTATGAATGTATGAACTATTCAAAGAAGTACTTTTACTTACCAGATATCTTGTGCCTTAATGAAAATTCTACTTTACAAGCTCCATAATTATGATTTCTTGTGAAAACTGGCTCAAGGGCCAAGTACAACTACACCTCGAACGATCAACCCCATACTTGGGGACTGTCGTCAAAAATCAACATGTCCGAATTATCTAACTTCGAAATCGTAAGACCTCAAAGAGGCAACTCTCGATTTAAAGGCCAAGGCCACCATTCTCGGGGACTAACACTTTGAACAAGTTTGAAGCATTACTGGGAAAATAAGCCCAAGAGGCATACCCAAAGGCTACGGCCAAACTAGCGCGGCTCAGAGACGTCCGAATCCCGTAATAAAAACAAGCCTTCGAATTCTTTGAAAACCGGTTAAAAAGGGATACCCTCGGCAAAATAATCAAAAGGCTTTGATAATATAAGCCCTCAAAAAACCTTAAGAGGTATCGAATTGCTAAATACAAATTTATGCTAAGGCATAATGAAATTCTTATAAAGTCTCTGAGACGAAAAGGGGAAAAACCATTCTTCTAAGGCCATATCGACCCGATTCAAAGAGCCTAAGGGTCATTACATTTTGGAGTTCGAGAATACGTTCTCACTCAATTCAAACCTAAGAGTTTTACTACTTCGAGCTCGAGTAAAAATTCACTCGACTGCAGGTCGAGAATCCGTTCTCACTCAATGCAAACCTAAGGGTTCTATTACTTCGAGTTCGAGTAAAAACTCACTCGACTATGAAAGCAATATTAGTCTGGCTTCGGTCGAGTTTCCCAAAACCGAAATCTTAAACATATTATTCAAGGCATCGAGTATGCTAATATTTTACAAGGCACAATGCAGGTTTGAAATTATCACATGGCAAAAATTGAGAAGAAATTCAAAAAGGAAATATTTTTATATACTTGATCAACAGTATTTACAAAGGACCGATAAGGGTCCTACACCAAAGAAAAAAGAAGTACAAGAGTCCTAGCTATGCTCGGGGGTGACTCCTTCCTCAGGCGAAGCTTCCTTCTCGGGCCCCTCACCATTATCATATCTGCTCTTGCTACCTTAATTATCATCGTCATCATCGGAAGAGGCCAATAGCCTAGCATCGGCTTCGTGCATCTTTCCCTGAGCTATCTCATCGGAAAGATCGAAGTCTCGGGCATGAATCTCCTAGAGGGTATATCTTCGAGATTGGCACTTTGCTAGCTCAACAGTCCATTGTGGTCGATCGGTAGCCTCCCTTAGCTGGCTTGCGCGGCCTCGACATCAGCCAGATCTATTGCTACTGGCTTGTCAGCCTGGACCTTTGCTTTTTTGGCCTCATCTTGGGCCTTAGCAAGTTCAGCCTTGAGCTCCTCGATCCTCTTGGACTGAACCGAACTCTTCTCCCTAGAATTCTGAAGTTGGACTTCGGCTGATGATAATTGAGCCAAAGCGGTCTCTTTCTTTGTAGCAAAGCGGTCCATGCCTTCCTTCCACCTATGGCAGTCAGCTTTAACTTGATCGACCTCCTCCCGGAATAGCTCGATCTTCTCAATTGTTTGATGCAACTGTGACATTGAAACGTTAGCTTCCACCCTTGGATCGAGCCCGTATTTTTTCAAAAGAATAGTTACATGCTCGTTCAACTCGGTTTCCTCCTTACGGGCCCTGGCCAAGTCAGCTCGGAGGTCCCTAATCTTCTCATCCTTCTACCCATAGAGGAGCTTGAGAGCATTTCTCTCCTCCGAAAGCCTTTGGAGATCGGCCTCACATTGGCTTAAGTCGGCCCGAGACTTATAGAAAGCCTGCATGAGAAAAGATGGAAGTTAGATAGAAAGAAAGAAAAGTGAAAGAAAACTACATCAACAAAATTAACACTTACTCGAGTCAGAAGGAGTTGGGCCTCTTCAAAGAGGTTGGATGCATCGTTGAGATTAGAGGCATCCTCAATCCTGGTAAAGCAATCCCAAAAGGGATCCTCCTCATCGCGGACTCCACTTATTTCAGGGCTTCTTATAGCTCAAGCATCCTTGAGTCCTCCTCGGAAAAGGCCGACAGAGAGGGAGAGTGACATGTTGTCACTGCCCTAAGTGAGTCGCTCGTGGCGCTCTGTTCAACTTTGGGGGTCTCAGAACCTGCCCCCTATGGTACGTTTGTTGTTGGACGAGGGATAATCTCGACCTCAAGTGATTCAGGGACTTTTCGCGAATCTTTCTTCGAAACCTCCTCATCACGAGGCAAGGTCTCGGCAACCGCCGCCGGCTTAGAGGACTCGGCAGTCTCGGCAGTCTTCCTTACTCGAGTCACCAGCGCCGAGTCATCGCCCTTGTTCTCCTCTTCTTCTTCCCTAAGACTTCGGACTGACTCTACAGTAAGAGGGATAACGTTTCTCATGGGTCTTCGAGCTGCTGCCTTTTTGGGTTTAGGGTCCTCGGACATCGAGACCATCTTCCTCTTATTATATTTCCCCGTCTTCAAAACCAAGGCCATAGCCTCTTCCTCGCTACTCGGATGCCTCAAGACTGCATCTTTGTTCGGGCCTGCACAAAAAAGAACTAATTAAGTAAAAGAAGTGTAACCAACGCCTCGAAAATAAGAAGAGGGAAACTCACCATGGTTCTTTGCTTCCCATTTGCCTTTTGCCAAGTCGTGCCAACAGCGCTCAGCATAGGAGGAAGTCAAAGCCAACTTTCAAACCCAGTCCTCGAGGTCAGGAATTTCTCGAGGCAACCAAGCAACCGATGCACGATAAAGGAAGATGTTAAATAAAGCAAAAAATGGAAACATGGAAATTAACGAGAAAAGTGTTACTTACGCTTCGGGTTTCATTTCTCGGGAAATGGCATTTTCTCCTTCTGGATAAGGTCACAAGTCCTTACCCATACAAATCGACCCATCCACCCCCGATCCTTGTCCTCTTCGATACTCGAGAATAACGCCTTTGTCGCTCGACATTGCAATTTGATCAACCCTTGAAATATTCGAGGGATGTATAACTTGATGAGGTGGTCGAGGGTGAACGGCAGCCCCTCAACTGTGCTGGTAAAGAACCGGAGCATGATCACGATGCACCAAAAAGAAAGGTGTATTTGGCCTAGAGTCACCTGATATTGACGGCAGAAGTCAATGATGACCGAATCGAGGGGGGACAATGTGAAATGATAAATGTAAACACTTAGATGCCCTTCCACGTGGGTAGTAATGCTTTCTTCAGGAGAAGGGATCTCTACAACTTTATCCCCACAGTTGCAATCCCTTTTGACGTCCTCGAGATAACCCACAATTATCGAGCAGATATAACTCGGTACGTGCTCACATCGGCCAGGGATCGATGGAGGATTACTTTGAAGTCATATTTTAGAACACACAGGCCGGGAATATACTCCTCAAGGAGTGGCTCCGCCGGCGTTTTATCGCCGGCCGGCCGTGAAGAAGAAGAGGAAACTTTTTCTTTTTGTGGAACAGTTTAGGTATATGTTTTTCGCCATTATATGAGTAGAATAAAGAGGAAAGTAGTAAGTTCCGGTGGCTCTAAACTAGCGGAGATAGCCTAAGGAGTGTTGAAAGAAAAGAGATTAAGAGAGTTAATGGTTTAGAAGAACTGATAAAGATGAAAGTAAGGTTTGATTCAACAAAAAAAAGCCAAATTTATAGATTTACGGTAACGGTTCGACGGCACTAGTGGTCGACCGCCCACTGACGTACATTAATGGCTTGGAAAACTGTATCGACAAGATATTTCGGTCACTTCTATCGCTTACGTCACGAGGATGCCATCACTGTCTATTGAGGTCATAGAAAAATCGAGGCTCAAATCGTTTCTTATCATTATATTTAAGAAACGAGGGGACTATCTGTATAAGGTAGAAATCGGGGCTACCCAATTTCACTATTTGATCAAGACTGGGACGTTGCATCGAAGAGCTGAGACGTTGAGTCCGAAATCGAAGCCTCTTTCTAGATCGAGGTCGATATCAATCGAGGCTAGAAAAGATAGAATTCGAGTAATATCGGGATAGCTTTGTAATGAAAAAAGTGAGATATCCGTGATAGGTCGATGATCGTGGCGTGAATCTCGAAACGGATCAAATCTATAGCGCTTAATCAGTTTTTTATACGATTTCTTTCTGTAAATAGAAGTAGACCATAATTAGGATTCCTCTACTATATAAAGAGTATTTTCATTCATTTGTATTCATCATTGTTCACTGAGTAAAAGCTATACAATCATCTTTTTCTTGCTTATTGCTCTGCTTACCGTTCATCAAAATTATTCTAGCTTAATCATTTTTATACTACTATCACATCGAGAATATATCATTTCGAAGTCGAGGCTCAGTGAATTTAAGTTATATCTCATGCACTATGGAATATAAGTCGCACTTTGATCGTTTTGAAATTCTCATTATTGTGCAGTGACTTTAAGTTATATACATTGATAATGTAAAATTATATCTCGTGCACTATGGAATTTCATTCCATTTATTGTGGGATGTTTTAAATGGCGGGGCATGAGGCGAAGCGTTTTACCTCTGACGACACGAAGCGTAAGCCCTGAGATATGGGGAGTAAGTCCCATGGATCCTTAAATTTTACTAATTTTAAGATAGCATAAAATAAAAAATAATTATAAAAATTACATTTAAATAAAATATTATAACAAATAATCTATTAAAATATTTATAAATTATAATTCAACTTTGAATAATACGAAAAGTAATATCATAATATGCAAATTAGTTGCAACTCGTTACAATTCAAACAACAAAAATAATTATTCGATGCGAAATTTTATTTGTATCTCTTAAGGAGTAATGAATCTTGAAACAATTTTGATATTATAATTTGATATTTTTTTAAATACTCCTTTTATTTAATATGCTCTCTATTTGAAAGAGAATTTATATAAAAACATAATTCACAATTTAAATATGATTCTCTAGTATCATTTATTTTTAAGTTTCAACAACTTAATAAAGTGACACATAATTTACCATACTATACCATGATGATAACTAATTACTTGCAAATAGTTACTAGCTAATACTGAGCTATTAAATTAATAAGTGTTGTATCTCGTAAACGTGAAAAAATAATATTTAGAAAAATAATTATAAAAAAATTATGGCCAATTATATAATAAAGACATAACAAAAGTTAATAAATAAATACTTTTAAATGAATGATTTATTTAAAATTTTCTACCATAGCAGTCTTAGTGGATAATGTACAATAATATCAACGATTTATTAAGAAAATTTGAGGATTTATAACGTTAGTTACACACAATTGCAAAAAGTTCTATTAGGCGAGCCCAATATGCTGGGCATTGGGCGTGTCCGAGGTGTAAGGCCCGACGGACGAGGCGTAAGTCTCACGAAACTAAGCCTCACACATAAGTCCAAGGACGTTTTACGAGTGCTCCGCCGGGCGAATCCCAATTCTGCTTTTTAAAACAAAGGTTGGGAATAAGGCATAATACTTTTAAAATGGATTAAGTTAAATACATTGGCATTTTGTAAAAAAAAAAATTATATATGTATATGTATACACCATGTGATAACAAGTTAGTTAATTACCGATTTTTACTAGATTATCAATTATGGTTAATGAAAGATTTACATCAAATTAAATGAGCTACATTATTTTATATGAAAATAAATTACACAACTATTTTGAAATGTGTACCGACATCTGATTAGGTAGATTCTTGCCGCGTAAAATCCATTAAAGGGGAACCACTTTCTATTAGTATTTTCTCCATTATTGGGGCTCAAACCCAACCTCTTGTTAAGAGTGGAGTGACCACAGCCTTGATGGGTTCTCCTTCATTTAAGTCGTACAAGAGTTCATCTTCGTGTTACTTTTTTTCTTAACTAGTTACAGGAATTTTTAATTTAAATTTTAATACTGAACAAATCTTAATTTCTATATCACATCATGGTCCTAAGAAACTCTTTTGCTCTTGCGCTTTTCATTTTCATCTAGAAACCTTTACCTATTTAATAAAGAAATCACTTTAAATATTCATGTTAAACCTGAGGTCTCCTGTTGCGACCAAACACACACGCAAGTACACGTGATCGTCAAGTAATAAAGTAGTGAGTAGAGTATCGTCCCACAGAAACTTATGATTAACTTTTGACAAAATCAACTCAATTCACTTATCAGTTAAAAAAATTTAACACAAGAGATATGATGAATTAATTTGCTACCTAAGAATACCAAGTAATTAATTAACTAAAAATCAACAAAAATGAATAGCAATTTCGATTAACAATTAAAAAGAGGAGATATTCCAGGGTCACGGGCTACTTAACACTCAAGTTATGTTCTTGGCTTAAAATAACTAGTTGAATTATCTGGATCGTTGATTGACAAGGTTTATGTTACTCGTAAGAATCTTTCGAATTCTTACTCGCCTATTCAAGTTAACTTAATGCCTATATGTCTATGGAACCAAGATTAACAAAAATGCAATAGCACTTCCTATATTTCAACCAAGCAAGGCAATTAGGTATATATCTATCCTAATTGCGAATCCGTTCCCCGATGCCCGGGTTCGAGAACTTGCTCTATTTAATTCTATATGCAATCTAGAGTTTCCACTTTCGAGTTCAACTCTAGATTCGTGGATGGTATTTCACTGTTAGCTACTCAGTAAAATAATTAAGAACATAATTAAATAAACAACCCAATATGATAAAATCAACTTCGTTAAATTAAACTTTGAAAATAACTTTCATGTTTTACCCATGACCCTAGAACAATAGGGTTCTTAGCCACACATGTTCATACAATCATCAATTATCATGTTTTGAGACATACAATCAATGAACACTAGAGAAGATGTGGAAGAATTGACTTAATTGATCCTCCCAAGTGTTTTTCCTCAATTTGCTGCTCTCCAAAAACTGAACTCCTCTTCTTGGGCGGACTTCTTATGCTTATATAGGGTTTTGGGCTTAAAATCCCGTGTTTGCAAATAAAGTCCCTGAGGTTTGCGTGTTTCGCCGCGGTCGCGCCAGGACCGCGGAAGGCTATGTTCTCTGAATCTAGGTCTTTCCACCGCGGTCGACCGCGGCCGCGGTGGCCTGCCTTCAGGTCTTAATTTCTTTCGATTTTTTGTGCACTTCTTGGGTGTTATGTGATTGGCCTCCTATTTCCATGATTTGATTCCAAATTTGCTCCAAATGACTCCTTTTGTGAGATATAACCTGTAATGCATGAAAACACTAATCAGAGCATTTTGTTATCAATATTTACATTAAAAGTAATACAAAATGTGGTTCATTAGGGGCCTAATTATAGTATAATTCACCTATTATCAACACCCCACACTTAAAGCTCTGCTCGTCCTCGAGCAATTAAACCACACTTTTAGGCCTAATCCTCTAATGCACTACCCTTTTATGCCATACCTGCAAATTTTACAAGAACACTCCAAGTTGTGCAACAACCACACCTCAAGTGAAGACTCTAATGCCATGCCACAGTTTTGCTTACTCTAAGTACTCAAGACAGAGGTGAAGATTTACCTTTTTTTCCTGAATTACATGTCCTCACATCACACATTTGAGAGACGTTCCACAAAGATAAAATCACAAAAAATAGGAACTTTAGATTGAAAGGATTCACTCACTCTCAACAAAGAACATTCATATGCCATACAGATACACCATAAGCTTGCCCGTAGTGTAATACTCTACTAATCGAGTCGTTCAATCTAAGATCAATAGGTCTTTATTTGGTTGTAATGTAGGCTAATGGACGGGTAGGATATATTTTGGAATAGTGACTAACCTCTCTAAGCACTTTTAATACATTAGCTTTACATTTAGCCCAATTTCCATGCTCAGCCCACTTATTCTTCCACACTTTGTTTCACAAGTCATTCCCACTTTTTCCTAGGTGCAACTGGCTTTTCCTTGCCATTCAATATTTAGAACTACATCTTTTCATTGTCCTTCTTTTATTATTCACTTTCTTTTTCTTTTACCATTGCACCTTTCAGTCTATTTCCCTTATTTCCTTTGCCAACCACACTACCACCCCACACTTTTGACTTTTATATTTTTTTTTTAACAATTCAAGTGCTCATAGGAGGTACAGGGTTCAAACAATCAAGCTATTCAAACACATAGAGAGGGGTTGTTATAGGGTCATCAAAGAAACATGCTATAAGCTCAACGGGGTTAGCTATGGTATAATGTTTGCAGGTGGATACACAATTATGCAGGCTTCACAAAGAAATGCACATATCATCTCTAAGACCAAACAACTTCTATTTCACTTCGTACACACACATGGCAAGTTCTAGGTATCACATGGAGACATAGAATACAATGTACTACCTCACACACACTTGGCACATAATCCATTCTGAATTAGTTCGTCAACACACGCAGGTGAGCATTCAAGTTAGACCATGTGTGCAAAATTAAGGCATAAAAATAAGAGTCTACAAGCGAGCCTAAGTGTTGCACCCTCGAGTTCGTTTTAATTGGTTGTAGGTATGTGCACTAAAGGATGCATTCTCGCCCTTACCCATCTTTGTCCAAGAAAGTCCTAAGAGTCCTAAAAAGAAAAAAAATTGTAGGAGACTCTTCCTGATGACGGACCACTTAGACAGTATTCTTGAGGTAAGTAGTCTAACAAAAAGACCAAAAAGATTTTTTATTTTCTTTTTAGGTAGTGTAGTAACTCCCCCTTGGTTTTTTTTTTTTTGATACTCGACTTTAGCCTTCAAGAAACCCGTCGAACAGTGTCCATCTTCAGGCCAAGTCGGTGAAACAAAACATAATTAAAGACACACTATACACAAAAAGAAAAGAACAGAAAAACAAACAAAACAACTTACATCTACATTCATACAACAACAATAAATCAGTCTCCCACCCCATACAAAAAACTATGGCATGTTATTATGACAAATCACAATAAAAGCACAAAGGGGTAAGGAAACTTCCCTGGATTTCACTCGGAGTCGGGACGGAGGAGGGGTCCATGTTGCAGGCCCTCCCAATTGCGCGGAACCACGCCATCATTCTGCTCTCGGACTTAGCCTGCCGTCCGGACATTGAATCCAACCGTACGTGCATGACATCTACTAAGGTGCGCGAGTTAGCCACCTCCTCATCCAAAGTGGGCAGT
This sequence comes from Nicotiana undulata, assembly GCA_005239495.1. Lineage (NCBI taxonomy): Eukaryota > Viridiplantae > Streptophyta > Magnoliopsida > Solanales > Solanaceae > Nicotiana > Nicotiana undulata. The sequence goes on from MDKH01096030.1 coordinate 30,589, forward strand.
CTGGCGTCCGACCGGGACCCAGAGGGTCCTGACCCATCGTGGGATCTACGTGGTGGTGCAACAGGGGATGGGACAGCCTCATCATCATCAATCTCAATGGGCGTGGTGACATCTTTTCCCACAGTTATCTTAGCAGCTCGGAAGGCAGCCTTCTTTGCCAAATTCCCATCACCAGGGTTGGTGGGCACATTTGCTAGTTTGCACAACCTTGTGACAAGTGAGGGGAAGTAAAACCCTTTGGTTAGCAAAGGCGACCTGATAAACATTTCATCCCCAATACGGGAAGCATCGAAGTCCATCCTATTGACGAAGCACCACACCAACAATGCCCGCGGGCCATTCACATCAGTAGTGTTGCTAGTGGGCAAGAACCGGCTACAAATCACGGTGAACCAGCACTTGGCCTCCCAAGTGAAAGAACTAGAATGGAGTGTAATGTTCTCCTTCACCCAGAGAGGCTGACCACCCAGACAGATAGATTCAATGAGCATGTTCCAATTCACCGATGGAGATTGATGGGTCTGGTAGTAATCGACTCCGCCGGTGAACTGTGTTATCCTGTAAACGTGACGAATTCTCGCCACGGAGGCCTCCACCACCTTGTTCCTAACAATGTAAGAGCGTCACATATGTTTCGGGCAGTTCACATAGAACTCCCAAACCATCATTATGTTGGTTGTCTCCGGCTCCTCAAACAAAAAGTCCAACCCTCGTCGTCGGATCGCCACATACATGGCGGGGCTGTCAGCTTGGAGGGCTGCTTGGTCTACTGGTACTTCATGGACACAATTTTTGGCAGCCTTTGCATTGAATCGGTCCTCTACCTCCTGGGACAGAAAACGGGTGTCGTCCCAAGTAGGCGCTGAAGAGTTGCTGCCAGTATTTCTACGCTTTCGGGGGCCATGATTCCTGTAACCAGAGAGGGACACAATTAGGAGAAGACTAGCAATGTGCCAGTCGGGTGGGTACTCAGACTTCACCACCCGCTGGTTACCAAACAAACCAAACTCGCCACAAGTGGCCAATGTACATCATTAAGGGGGGGGCACCCATATCAAAACGTACACTACACGCTCCAACGTCACTACAGTTGCCTCAACTTTCAACATACCAACCTGCGTAGGCCCCCATCGACAGTAATGTACCTCAATTCTTAACACAACCGACCCACATAGGCCCCCAAAATAGAGTAAAATCGTTTATTTCTCAACACCCATGCCACATTAACCACCCCACCCCACACAAGATACTAAAAACTTTGAACATACCCTCAACTATCATAAATTAGACCCAAAGTGGCCACACCTACCACATACAAAACAAAACTTTGGGTGGAACCACCAATATCCAAAAACAACCAAGATCTACAACAAAATAACTAAATAACAAAAACAAATTTACAAAAAAAAGAGAGAAAAGAAGAGAACTTAATTGAGGATGATACAATGGTGGAGTTAGAGGGGGGTGGCGTTGGGGTTGAAGAAGAAGGGGGAGGAAGGTCGGGAGTTGTTGGGTTGTTGAAGGAGAAAGAGAAGAGAAGAAGAAGAAGAACGAGGAAGAGGCATTGGTTTTAGTGTAAGAGGGAGGGGGAAGGTTTATGGGGAGTAGTGGGGTTAATGAGTTAGGGTGGGGGAATTTTTTTGAATTAAAACGAAATAAAATAAAAGAAAAAAGAAAAAATTTCAAGTCAGCAGACTTACCTGGGCGCGAACAGGGTTCACCGCGGTCGCGGTGAGTTACTGAGAGGGTCGCGACCGCGGTGACGATTTTCGAGGCTTGTCTGCTTGGTTTTGCCATTTACTCAATTTTTACCTCGTTTTCACCTTACCGGATTTGTGTTATGCCCCAGGCTTTTGCTCAACACCCTCTACAACTGTCTTGTACACCAAAAAAATGTCAACAAAATACTACTATCATGGGTTGCCTCCCATGCAGCGCCTGATTTAACATCGCAGAACGACATGTACAACAATCAATGGGTTGCCTCCCATGAAGCGCCTGATTTAACGTCGCGGCACGACTCAACACATGTGTTACGCATCGGCCAAGTCCATCGAGGTCTTATGACGTGCAATGTCACTACCCCAATAGTGCTTTATTCTCTGACCAATTACTAAGAACGTGCCACTCGAGCTCTTATCACGCGATTCCACCGCTCCGTGAGGCCTTACACTTACCACAACGAAAGGACCTGCCCAACGAGACTTAAGCTTTCCGGGGAAAAGCTTCGACCTTGAATTGAACAAGAGAACTTCCTGGCCTGGTTCGAACTCACGATGTTTAATGTGCTTGTCATGCCACCTTTTCGTCTTTTCTTTATATAGCTTGGCATTTTCGTATGCGTGCAGTCGAAATTCATCAAGCTCATTTAATTGCAGCAATCTCTTTTATCCAGCTGAGTCCATCTCCAAATTTAGATTTTTAATCGCCCAATAAGCTTTGTGTTCAAGCTCAACGGGAAAATGGCATGCTTTCCCATAAACAACCTATACGGAGAAGTCCCAATGGGGGTCTTGTATGCAGTTCGATATGCCCATAATGCGTCGTCCAATTTCGCGGCCCAATCTTTTCTATTCCCGCTTACTGTTTTCTCCAAAATATGCTTCACCTCTCTGTTTGACACTTCCACTTGACCACTCATTTGGGGATGATCGGCAGTGGAAACCTTGTGCTTGACCCCATATTTTGCAAGAACATTATTCAGCAATTTGTTACAAAAGTGAGTACCACCATCACTTATCAACACTCTTGGAGTCCCAAAACGTGTGAAGATGTGCTTCTTGACAAAACTTACCACCACCTTTGCGTCATTAGTAGGAAGAGCAATAGCCTCGACCCACTTAGACACATAGTCAACCGCCACTAGGATGTACCTGTGACCATTAGAATATGGGAAGAGTCCCATGAAATCAATCCCCCAGACATCAAAAAGCTCAACTGCTAGGATATTTTGCAAGGGCATCTCGTGCTTCTTCGTGATAGTTCCTGTTCTTTGGCATCTGTCACAACTTTTAACAAAGGCATGTGCATCCTTAAACAGCTTTGGCCAATAGAAACCCAATTGTAGCACTTTTTGAGCAGTCCTGTCCCCACCGTGATGACTGCCATATGGTGAAGCATGGAAGTCATGCAATATTGCATTCATATCTTCCTCAGGAACACATCTCCGTACCAACTGATATGCGCACTGCCTATATAAGAATGGCTCATCCCATATGTACAGCCTCACATCATGTAAGAATCTTCTTCTATTGTCAGGTGTCAATTCCGATGGTGTCACCCCACTTGCAATAAAATCCACATAATCATCATACCATGGGGCTTCACCTGAGGTGATTGCTAATAATTGCTCGTCGAGGAATGTTTCTTTGATGGACCCCCCTTCAGCTACGTGGCTCCGATTTTTGAGTCGGGATAAGTGATCAGCTACTTGATTTTCTGTCCCTTTTCGATCTCGGATCTATAAGTCAAATTCTTGTAGGAGTAGGACCAAACGAATCAGCCTTGGCTTGGCATATTTCTTCTCAAATAAGTACCTGATAGCTGAATGGTCCGTGTAGACGATGACTTTTGTCCCCACCAGATAGGATCTGAACTTGTCAAACGCCCACACCACTGCAAGCAACTGTTTCTCAGTAACTGTGTAATTCATCTGGGCTGGATTCAGAGTCTTGCTCGCATAGTAGAATAAGTGGAATATTTTGTTTCTCCTCTGCCCCAAAACAACTTTGATTGCTATTTCACTTGCATCGCACATTAGCTCAAAGGGTTGCTCCCAATCCGGGCGACAATAATTGGTGCAGTCACCAGCTTTCCCTTTAGCTCCTCAAATGCTTTCAGACATGCATCATCGAACTTGAAGGGGACATCTTTCTCTAAGAGCCTACACAAAGGAGAAGAAACTTTCAAAAAATCTTTAATGAAACGACGATAAAAACCTGCATGGCCCAAAAAGCTGCGAATGCCTTTGACGGAGATCGGTGGGGGCAATCTTTCAATCGCCTCCACTTTTGCTCTATCCACCTGCAAACCATTATTTGACACTTTATTCCCCAAGACTATACCCTCACGTACCATGAAATGGCACTTTTCCCAATTTAGGACCAGGTTTGTCTCTTCACATCTAGCAAGTACTTTATTAAGGTTCATTAAACAATTATAAAAAGAGTGACCAAACATAGAGAAGTCATCCATGAATACTTCCACATATCTTTCAACCATGTCAGTAAAAATAGCCATCATACACCTTTGAAAAGTCGCAGGTGCATTACAGAGACCAAAGGGCACTCGTTTGAACGCATACGTGCCATAAGGACACGTAAATGTGGTTTTCTCTTGGTCTTCAGGGGCTATAGTAATCTGATTATACCCCGAATAACCATCCAGGAAACAGTAGTATTCCTGGCCAGCTAATCTGTCAAGCATTTGGTCAATAAAGGGGAGGGGGAAGTGGTCTTTCCGGGTGGCATTGTTCAATTTTCTATAGTCAATGCAAATTCTCCACCCGGTGACATTTCTTGTAGGAATTAAATCATTATTTTCATTGACCACCATAGTCATCCCTCCTTTCTTAGGTACACATTGAACGGGGCTTACCCACTTACTGTCAGAGATAGGAAATACAATACCTGCATCAAGCCACTTAATCCCTTCTTTTCTTACCACGTCTTTCATGATTGGATTCAGTCGGTGTTGTTGCTCTACACTTGGCTTGTGCCCTTCCTCCATGAGGATTTTATGCATGCAGAAAGCTGGACTAATGCCTTTTATGTCAGACATTGTCCATCCAATTGCTCTCTTGTGCTCCCTTAGCACTCTCAATAACTTCTCTTCCTGCAATTCAAACAGTTCAGAAGAAACAATAACAGGTAAAGTGTTAGAGTTCCCCAAATAAGCATATTGAAGGTGAGGGGGTAGGGGCTTAAGCTCCAATTTTGGAGCTTCTTCAATTGATGGCTTTGGCGAAGGCCCACTCGGCCTATTGAGAGGTACAAATGGTGTTCTCCCCTGCATGTACGCACAAGATGCATCTAGAATTATGCATCATCTCCTCAACCTCCTCATCAATAATCATGCTATCAAACAACATGAGTGCTTTCTCTAGAGAATCGTCTAGATGTACACTCATGTCAAGGAGTTTCTTATCAACCTCAACAACAGATATCATGGAAATCTCCTCATAGTGGCGGGGAAGTTGGATTGCTTTGTACACATTGAATACTGCTTCCTCGTCATC
>ML258911.1:5771-33778 GCA_005239495.1 Nicotiana undulata
GAGGCTTTGGACAATTTTATACTTAGTAGATGGGTAGTTTTGAGCTGTTGGATTAAAATTATCCAACGGTTGGGATCAATGGGGGTCTGAAACAGCGTCGTTTGGGCATGTAGGGGGTTTGGACCGGGTTATGCTTTGGGCCTGGGTAATTTTGTGTATAGAAAAAGGATTGGGCCTGGGTACTTCTTGGCTCAAGTCCAATTTTTAACACTCTAGGCTTAATTAAACTTAATTAATCTAATTAAAACCAAACCTAATTATATTCAAAAATGTAATAATCAATTTTGTCCTTATTTTGTCTAATTATAGACTAATTAGGAATAAAACAATTAATTTAATACTCCTAATTAAATATATAGTTTTGTTAGATAAAAATGATTACTTTTAGCAATTAGTTATCAAAACTACATTACATCAAATAATCATCATTCGTTTGTTACTTAATTCAATTAATTACAAATAATGAATTTATAATTCCTCGATAACAAAGGTTCACCTAATTATGCAATTTTAAATAATTTTAAAAAAGACGAATTATGAATATGCAAATGCAAAATAATTCACAATTAATCACTAAAATTCAACAAAAGTTTGTAAAATTAATTTATTTATATTGAATTTTGTAGGAGTATATGGTGGGTGAAAAATCACGTGCTCACAGCTGCTCCTCTTTGCTCGAAAACACGAAGAGTTTTCGGGCAAAGACAAAGTGAGAAGTCATGAACAACTTTACCCATTCACATACTCCATCTTGAAGCGTTTTTGAAAAGTTTGATCGAACCCTGCTTCAAAGGTTGCCTACATATCCTTGGCTATAAAAGAATCATGTTAGTGTAGTTCTGAAGGTTTTGGTAGCTGGGACTACCGGGTAACTGTGGTTTCACTGCGGTTTCTGTTGTTACTGCTGCCGAGCTCCTTATTAGACCAAAGTAGCAAAAATAAAAAAAGACTAAACTAAACCTATCAACTATGAGTTACAATAGTCCTATCTATTAGTCTGCCAAAGCCTGATCTTGAGTCTTGGCTGCTTTTATACAGACTTGATCTGGACATTGATGCTTGTTAGTTGTATGTGCTGGTTCAATCTTCTTCAGCTTTTCGGGTCATGAAGGGACATGCACCGCTTGTGACTTCAATTTTGTCTTGAGCGGTCCACATCTTTTCCGTTTCTGTACTTTGGGGTCCAACTCTTTTTCTTTTCTTCTCTTCTCTTATTCTGAATTGAGACGTCTTCTTTTGGTCGTCTCGAATCCATTGGAATCTTCTCAAAAGCAAAACAAACGAACGAAATTTTCTGCCCCAGTTTTCACTAAGAAAATTTCGTGAGTTATGGTAACGAAATCTATGCCACTTCATTATTGAAAGCAATGAAAAGCCGGGAGTGGTGTACCCTGAGTTATTGTAGACTAGGGAGTGGATACCCTATGTCTAAAAAGTAAAACCAACTCGGGATCGGAGACCCTATGTTGGAAAAGATCGACAGGTTATGCTGTCGTCAAGAAAAGATCACCAGGTTATGCTGGTGTCTGGGGGGAGGATTAACGAGTTATGTCGTTGTCAAGAAAAAAAATCACCAGGTTATGCTGGTGTCTAAAAATTTTAATAGGTTATGTTGTTGCCTGGGGAAAAAAGATCACTGGGTTATGCTAGTGTCAAAGAAGTGATCAATGGGTTATGCCGTTGTCAGGAAAAGATCACCAGGTTATGCTGGTGTCTAAAAATTTTAATAAGTTATGTTGTTGCCTGGGGAAAAAAGATCACTGGGTTATGCTAGTGTCAAAGAAGTGATCAATGGGTTATGCCGTTGTCAGGAAAAGATCACCAGGTTATGCCGGTGTCTGGAAAAGGTCAATAGGTTATGCTGTTGCCTGAAAAAGAGATTAATGGGTTATGCCAGTGTCTGAAAATGATCAATATGTTATGCTGTTGTCAGGGAAAAAAGATCACCAGGTTATGCCGGTGTATGGAAAGGTCAACAGGTTATGTTGTCGCCTGAAAACGAGATCACTGGGTTATGCCAGTGTCTGAAAATGATCAACAGGTTATGGTGTTGTTAGGGAAAAAAGATCACCAGGTTATGCCGGTGTCTGGAAAGGTCAACAGGTTATGTTGTCGCCTGAAAAAGAGATCATCGGGTTATGCCAGTGTCTGAAAATGATCAACAGGGAAAAAAGATCACCAGGTTATGCCGGTGTCTGGAAAGGTCAATAGGTTATGCTGTCTCTTGAAAAAGAGATCACTGGGTTATGTCAGTGTCTGGAAACGATCAACAGGTTATGCTGTTGTCGGAAAAAGAGATCACTAGGTTATGCTGGTGTCTGCTAGGGAATGAGACCCTATGTTGGCCTCAACTAAGGAATGGAATATCCTTTGGTTGGAAAAGGTTTAGCTAGGGATTGGGGATCCTGTGCTACTTTAGATTTGAATCATTTTCAACTTCATTTCTTCTTTTTCTTTTTCTTTTCTTTTTCTCTTTTTTATTTTTTATTTTCATGTATGCGGGAAAGGATTTTTGGAGGAAACTTACCTTTTTCGAGTCAATGCTGCAACAACTCCTTCTAGCCCTTGCGCAGTTTCTTTTGGTTGCACCTGCTTTTTGCACGGTTGCTTTTGAGTTGCACCTGTTTCTTATTTCAACAAAGAACAATTTGTTAGTTTGAAACGGTGGTTGGTTTTGCGGCCTTGATTATTTCAACTGCTTGATCTCGGCTCTTTTGACGAAGATCTCAATCGCTTGTTTGATTGCTGGGTATTAGGTTTCATTTCTAAACCCGGGGACCCTGGCTTTCCAGATTTTATCATGGTGATCGGTCACGTGGGATCCACATTTCAACTTTATTTTGCCATTGCAAGCCTTTCACTTGTTTTCTTTTTGGGTTTTCGGAGCGTCGGTAAACTTCGGGCTCCTCAGATTTGTTACAACGGCTAGTCGCGTGGGACTTAACCTTTCCAACTTTATTTCGCCTTCATTGGCCTTTCATTTCCACTTCAAAGCATTTGGAGTACTTCGGCTTTTCAAACTTTTTCCGAGATGGTTAGCCTCGTGGGACTCAACCTTTCAATTTCCTCTGCCTTTATAGGCTCTTCGATTTGATTTTCTCTTTTCAAGGGTTTTGAGTTTGAAGCATAGGCTGCTAAGGCCGGTCGAGATCGACTTGATACCCCCTGACGAGGCTGGGTGCCTTTTTCATATTAGCCCGTGTCAAATGAGAACCCTGTAGATCAGTCTTGCCATTATTTCTTTGCCTTAGTTTTGGAAACAGAGTTAGACCGAAAGGGATTTAAAAGAAAATAAATGACAGAATGGACAATGAATTTAAACGAGAGGTATCCCTTTCGGGGAAAGGAAGGAAGGACTTATATGGAGTGCATGCGGACTTCAATGAACATGACATGCCTTTTGGACTGGATGCCTGATACGTGTAAAACCGTCCGACTCTCAAAAATTCATCACAACTATCACCTTGAGATTGAGGAACCTTGCCCCGGACTGCGTCCATGTCAGTGATCCATTAACCTTTCCGATTAGTGGCGCCCTTTGCGGGTTTTCACCAACTAACCTTTCTCATTTCTCTTCTCACCATTGCCTTGTAGTGCTCTTTGCGAGTTTTCACATAACAAGACTCTCTCATTTTAATTTCTCTTCTTACCATCGCCTTACGGTGCCCGTGTGGGTTCCCACCGATAAGACTCTTTCATTTTAATTTCTCTCATCTTTTTGCACCAGATCCAACACTGTATCCTTTACCTTTAGACATTTTTGCCGATTGATCAGAAGGACTTGAACAGGATTTTGGTGAAAAGAATTTGTATTGAATTACAACCTTGGAACCTTTTAGGTGAAACCATCGCCGAAACATATCACAACTTTTGCCCCAACTTAAACTCTTGGGAAAATGTGGAATTTTATTTTGGTGTGACTGAACCCCAGGGAGAGGCTGCCTACGTATCCTTTCGGAATCAAGTCGAATGTAGTTCAGGGAAACATTTTGTTTTGATTTTTTTTCATTTTTTTTTTCATTATCATTCATTTTCCTTTTTCTCTTTTTTTTTTCAACAACACTTTCAGGTTCCAAAGAGGGTAATCAAAGAAAAAGTAACCGGCTCAAAAGGTTTACAAAGTTGGGTAGTGTGAATGAAAGCCTTCGTCATTTCGATCGGGAGCATCCACATTATGAAAGGTCAAACATAGTACCTTTTGACTGCATCTGCATTGACAACCGTTTCGGGATCATTTCCTTCGATGTCCCCAGGTACAATGCTCCTTTTGGTCGCAGTTTCCTTATGATGTAGGGACATTTCCAATTCGGGGCGAATTTTCCTTTCTCCTCTTCGTGGTGTGGGAGGATACGTCTTAGGACAAGTTGTCCCACTTCGAAGATTCTAGGCCGCACTTTCTTGTTGTAGGCGCGGGCCATTCTTTGTTGGTATAACTGCCCGTGGCAAACTGCGGCCATTCTTTTCTCGTCAATCAGAGTTAACTGTTCCAAGCGGGTTTTGACCCATTCGTCATTCTCAATTTCTACTTCCACAATGATCCGAAGGGAGGGGATTTCAACTTTCGCGGTTATTATGACTTCAGTGCCATAAACTAGTAGATAGGGTGTAGCTCCAACCGATGTGCGCATGGTCGTGTGATATCCCAATAATGCGAAAGGCAATTTCTCGCGCCATTGCCTGGAAGTCTGAATCATTTTCCTGAGGATTTTCTTGATGTTTTTGTTTGCTGCTTCAACGACACCATTGGCTTTGGGCCGGTAAGGGGTGAATTGCGGTGTGTGATTTGAAACTGTTCACATACCTCCCTCATCATGTTACTGTTCAGATTTGCGGCATTGTCGGTAATGATAGTTTTTGGGATACCAAAATGACAAATGATATTGGAGTGCACAAAATCCACCACTGATTTCTTAGTGACAACTTTGAACGTGACTGCCTCGACCCATTTTGTGAAAAAGTCGATAGCAACCAAAATGAATCTGTGTCCGTTTGAGACTCTTGGTTCGATCGGCCCAATGACATCCATTCCCCAAGCAACAAACAGCCAGGGTGCTGACATGGGATGCAATTCTGAAGGTAGTGCATGGATCAAATCACCATGTATTTGACACGTATGGCATTTCCGGACAAAACTGAAGCAATCTTTCTCCATGGTCATCCAATAATATCCTGCCCGCAAGATTTTGTTTGCGAGGACGTACCCGTTCATGTGGGGGCCGCATACTCTTGAATGCACCTCGTTCATAATCTTTTCGGCTTCTTTAGAATCCACACAACTCAATAGATTCAAATCGGGAGTCCTTTTGTACAGTACGTCCCCACTTAGGAAGAAACTGCTGGCGAGCCTTCGGATTGTTCTCTTTTGGTCTCCGTTGGCCTGCTGCTGATACTCTTTTGTTTTCAAGAACCTTTTGATATCATGATACCATGGCTGAACATCGGGCTCTATTTCGACCGTGTTGCAATAACCATGTCTTTTCGGTATTTGAATCTCCAGGGGGTCAATGTGGGCATTACCCGGGTATGGCAGCATCGCAGCCAAGGTGGCTAGTGCATCAGCTAACTCATTGTGGCATCGAGGAATATACCTGAACTCGACAGCTTTGAACCGCTTGCTAAGATCCTCCACATGTTGTCTATATGGAAGGAGTTTAACATCCCGAGTTTCCCATTCTCGCTGAGCTTGCTTGATGATCAAGTCAGAATCTCCCATGATCAGTAATTCCTCTACATCCATGTCAATTTCCATATTCATGCCCATTATGCAAGCTTCATATTCAGCAGTGTTGTTTGTACTGAAGAAACGAAGACGGGCGGTGTCCGGATAGTGCTGTCCTGTAGGCGAAATCAAGATTGCCCCAATCCCAACACCTTTTGCATTTACAGCCTCATCAAAAAACATTTTCCAAGTGTTGGTGTCTTCGGGAATTACCTCAACTGAGTTTACTTCCTCGTCCGGGAAGTAAGTACTTAGAGGTTGATATTCGTCATCAACAGGATTTTTAGCCAGGTGATCCGCCAAGGCTTGATCTTTCATCGCCGTGCGGGTGACATAGACTGCCACTTTGCTAATCTCCCGGTGGGCATTGGCTTTGGGAATATATACTTCAACGGATCCAGCCTAGTGATGAGGTAGGTGGTATAAGCCAAAAAGTAATGCCAGAGCTTCTGAGCAACCCAAGTTAGAGCGCAACAAGTTCTCTCCAACAACATATACTTTGCTTCATAGCTTGTGAATTTCTTGCTCAAGTAGTATATGTCATGTTCTTTCTTCCCGGTTGTATCATGCTTCCCGAGCACGCACCCGAAGGCATTTTCCAACACCGTCAAGTATAAGAACAAAGGCCTTCCTGGTTCTGGTGGAACTAACACTGGCGGATTCGACAGGTATTCTTTGATCTTATCGAAAGCATCTTGGCATTCGTCTGTCCATTTAATCACTGCATCTTTCTTTAACAACTTGAATATAGGCTCACATGTGGATGTCAACTGAGCGATGAATCTGCTGATGTAATTCAACCTACCCAGCAAACTCATGATCTCTTTATTGGTTCTCGGAGGTGACAAATCCCGAATAGATTTTATCTTCGTCGGGTCCAACTCGATGCCCCATCGACTGACTATAAACCCTAGAAACTTCTCAGATGGAACTCCGAAGGCGCACTTGGATGGATTCAATTTCATCATACTTGCGCAACGTTCAAAGAATTTTCTCAAATGCTGCACATGGTTGTCTTGCATCCTAGATTTAATAATCACATCATCCACGTACACCTCAATCTCCTGATGCATCATGTCGTGGAAAATGGTGGTCATGGCCCTCATATAGGTTGCCCCGGCATTCTTTAGATCGAATGGCATGACCCGGTAACAGTAGGTGCCCTAGGGTGTGATGAAAGCCGTCTTTTCTGCATCTTCTTCATCATCAAAACCTGGTGATACCCAGTGTAACAATCCACGAAAGACTGTACTTCATGTTTGGCACAATTGTCAACCAGGATATGGATGTTTGGGAGTGGAAAGTTGTCTTTGGGACTTGCTTTATTCAAATCTCGGTAGTCGAAACACACTATGACTTTCCCGTCTTTCTTAGGTACCGGGACCACATTGGCCAACCAGGTGGTGTATTGGACCACTCGGATTACTCAAGCTTTTAACTGTTTAGTGACCTCTTCTTTGATTTTGTCACTCATGTTTGTTTTAAACTTCCTTTGATTTTGTTGGACGGGTGGATAACCGGGGTAGGTCGGCAATTTTTGCACCACCAAGTCAACGCTCAGTCCGGGCATGTCATCATAAGACCAGACAAACACGTCTTTGAATTCGAATAGAAGTTGGATCAACGAGTCCCTAGTTATTTCATCAGTATGGATACTTATCATGGTTTCTCGGATCTCTTCTGAATTACCCAAGTTAACCGGTTCTGTTTCATTTAAGTTTGGCTTAGGCTTATTCTCGAATTGTTCCAATTCTTGATTTATTTCCCTAAAAGCCTCTTCTTCATCATATTCTGGTTCTTGATTCATTATTTCTTGGTTAGATGGAGTATCAAGATCTGGGCGTGAAGTCCGCAGGCATGTCATGTTATTAAAATCTGCATTATTAGAACTGAAAAGAAACAATAAGAGAAAATAATAGAAATTAGGAAGAATAAAAAGAGAGATTCATAGACTATGAAACATTAATTTCATTTCATTGAATTTTGAACATAGGAGGGTTTACATATGAATTTGAAAAGGCAATAAACTAAAATCACTCGAGTTACACCCTGAAATAACTCGAAGTGCAGAAATGATGGCAAGGCTGTACTACCAGGACTCCCGCCTGACGGGGAATGGAGTAGCCTTCCAGTTTTGGAGCTTGGCATTAGGCCCCATATATTTCACTTCGGCAGTGCTTGAGCCTTCTCCTAATTGGACCATACGAGTCTCATGCAGCATCTGCCTCATTTCCCCACAAATCTCTTCGATTTCCTCGGCTGTGAAGGTTTTCTCTTCTTCTTCTATGTACTTCGACTCGACGAATGATTCAGTGATGTGTGGGATTGGCTGAGGCAAAACCCAACCATCCTTCTTACACTGATCAGCCCATTTTTCATCATCAGAGGTGGCTTGAAACCCAATGCCGAAGAACTTTTCACTGGTAGGCAGGGTGATAGGTTCTGTGATGCCTTGCAGGGACACCCCGAGCCCTTGTTTGGGTTTGTACCCATGTTTGATCATGTAGCTAGAGACCATGATGGATGAATTTGATAGGAAAGGTTGAGGACAAGGCGTTACTTCCTCACACTGGTCTGCAACCACAATCTCAAAAGCCTGGTAGACGATATGCTCGCTACCTTCTCTTGCTTCCAGGCAGGGGACTGATGGATCCCTATAAATGGACCACTCTTCCTCCCCATGGACCACAATCTCCTGGTCTTCATGCTTGAATTTAACCATTTGGTGGAGGGTTGATGGTAAAGCTCCTGCGGCGTGGATCCACGGCCTTCCCAGGAGATAATTATACGATGTATCCATGTCCAAGACTTGGAATGTTACTTCAAAGTCTACGGGGCCAATTGTCAGGACTAAGTCAATTTCTCTGATTGTGTCCCTCTTGATGCCGTCGAACGCACTGACACACACATTGTTGGGCCTGATTCTCTCAGTCCCAATCTCCATTCTTTTTAGGGTTGAGAGGGGACAAATGTCGACCCCAGATCCTCCGTCCACCATGACCCTTTTTATGTAGTACCCTTCACACTTGACGGTTAGGTGGAGGGTCTTATTGTGAGCAGCCCCTTCTAGGGGTAAGCCATTTTTGCTGAATGAGATGCGGTTTACCTCGAAGAATCGTTCCGCCATTCTTTCCATTTGTTCAATAGTAGTTTCGACTGGAACATATGCTTCATTAAGCGTTTTGATCAAAACTTTCTGATGTGCACTCGAGCTTATCAACAAAGATAGGAGTGAGACCTGAGTGGGAGATTCTTTGAGCTGTTCAATCACATCGTATTCAGAGGTTTTCATCTTTCTAAAGAATTCTTCTGCCTCCTCAGCACTGACTGGTTTCTTAGGCGGAAAGCATTTTTGTTTGCTCTTGTTTAGCTCTTTCGGGTTGAGGTATCTTTTAGATGAGTTTGCTTCAATTGCTTCCCCCATGATCTCTTTTCCTTTGTACGTCACTACCGTCTTGTTGTAGTTCCAGGGGACGGTAGTGGTATTCTTTATGGGAGTCTGTGGCGCGCGACTAATAACCACGGGCTCATTCAGCCTTAGTGAAATTATTGGTCCCCGCGCCACATACGTCCCCTTTGGTAGGTACATTTTCGGGACGTTCAATATTGCTTTGCTGTATTGCAGTCTTCTGGGAGGGCTTAACATGCACTGTTCTTTCTTGGGCGCCCTGGGGACATAAAGAACATCATCTTTCGAATGCCCCGTCTTTGTTTTGGTTTCAGACTTTCCTGTGGCCTGGGGGACGGGGTTGCTTTTCTTTATCTCTTTAACTGGATTGGGTGCCACCTTGGAATTTTTCTCCACATTCGCAATATCGATGATAGCTTTTAAGTCCAGATCAAAATCTCGGTCTTCACAAATCATGCCAATAATCGGCCCGTTGTCGTGGGCTGGTAATGGGTTATTGGTCACATTGGGAGTTTCTTCATCCCTTAGCACCACCTTCTTTTGTTCTATGAGGCTTTCAACCGCCCGCTTGAGGGTCCAGCAATCTTCAGTATCATGTCCCTCAGCCCCCGAGTGGCAAGCACACCGAGTACCGGGACGGTAAAAAGGGGATTCTGGGTTTTGCCTGTTTTGGGGTACAGGCTGCAGCAGACCCATCTGGACCAGCTTTGGGAAAAGACTAGAGTATGATTCTCCGATTAGTGTAAAGTGGGTTCTCCTGGGTGGCTCCCAAGGATTATTTTGTGGAAGGCGAGGATTATATGGAGCTTGGCAAGGAGGATTGTTTCTGGGTGGTGGAGCTCGATTTTGATTGTAGTGTTGTTGGGGCCGGACATACGGCTGAGCATTCATTATCGGATAGGGTTGAGGCATCACGGCATATGCTGCATCTTGGTGGGGATAGTAATGTCGTGGTGCATCAGAAAAGTAGCCTCAGGGCTGTCGGGAGTTTCTTACACTAGAAGCCATCATTGTAGATTCCTCTTTCTTCTTTCTATTAGTTGCACTCCCCGACCCACTCTGGATTGCCTGAGAAGTTGCTCTTATGGCGGATTGGCTTAGAATGCGACCGGTCTTCAGACCATTTTCAACCATTTCTCCGATTTTTATCGCTTCCGCAAATGGCTTGCCCATGGCGGACATCATATTTTGGAAGTAGTGAGCCTCCTGGGCTTGTAAAAAGACACCGACCATCTCGGTCTCGTCCATCGGAGGCTTGACTATGGCAGCTTTCTCACGCCACTTGATAGCGTATTCCCTGAAGCTTTCTGATGACTTTTCTTGAGATTGGACAAGGAATTCGTGTCGGGAGCGATGTCCACATTGTATTGAAATTGTCTGAAAAAGTCCCGGGCCAGGTCGTCCCAAATATGCCAGTGGGATATATCCTGGTCCATGTACCACTCAAATGCAATCCCGGCCAAGCTTTCTCTAAAATATGCCATTAAAAGCTCTTCCTTTCCACCTGCTCCTCCAAGCTGGTTGCAATATCTTTTTAGATGAGCTATGGGGTCCCCGTGTCTGTCGTATTTCTCGAACTTGGGGGTTTTAAACTCGGGAGGTAGGTGAACGTGCGGAAACATGCACAAGTCTGCATAGGAAACACTTTTCTGACCACTTAGTCCTTGTATATTTTTGAGGCTCTGCTCAATGCTTTTCATTTTTCGAGCAATCTCTTCTTGCTCGGGGTTCTTTGCGGTTTTGTCTTGTCCCACGGTATATTAGTCCCGGGGTTGTTGAGGGTATGAGTTGGGAGTAACATGCGTTGTGTCCAAATGGAACGACGGCGTTTGGAATGTAAAAGCCGGTGGCTCAAAGCTTGGCCCAGTAACGGTTGGTGGTGTCATGGCAGAGATCGAAGGTGCGGTGAAGATGTTGGAAGACACACCGGAAACTAGTGCCTGGAGGCGAACCTCAAAAGGCCTTCCGTCGAAGTAAGCCGACATAGGTGTGTATCCGAACGGGGTGGCCGAGTAACTTATAGGGACATTGGAAATCCCGCCCATCCTGGGAATCAGCTCGGGGAAACTAGGGATGGTTATAGGTGGTTCCCTACCATTTGACCAGGCATCCCACATTTCCAACATGCGGCAACGCAATATCCTATTTTCCTCAGTCGTGGATGACTCAGATGCCGAGATGACCGAGCTTGGGTCATCCTCTGAGGCGTTGACGATTGGCAAGTGACTTTCAGATGTCATTTCTACACTCCCTTTTTATCTGGTGAAGTACGGGTGTGAAGCCAGATTACCACAAAACCAAACACCTAAAAACACACCTTTAAGAGTGAACCACAAAAAACGTTAGGTTGAGGCATTTATCACATAGGGAATCGCACGTTGGGAGGTATGCAATGCACCTAGGCAGTTAAACATTTCCTACATGTTTTGCATCGGTTGTGTGTTTCATCCCGGCTTCGTTTTCTCAAATTTGAACTTTCTTTTTATTTTATTTTCGCCCTTTGTTTTTCTCTGTCATTTTTGTCACTCTTCTCTTTCTTTTCTAATCTGCTCTTTTATTCCTCACTCAATTTCCTTTTTCTCTTTCCCGAATTATTTTCATTTTAGGGTTATGATCGAATCCTATGTGGACTGCATACGTATCACGACGCCGCGTGAATCAGATCATCACGTAGTACACAGAATAAATACGGAGGAAATAAACATTCTGATTTTCAAAATTTTCATTCATTAGATAAAAACTTCCAATTTCATTCATTACAAAAGACTTCAACATATTTTTTGGGAATTTGAAACTACAAAAGACTCTGACATACTTTCTTGGGAATTTAAAAAACTACAGTAGACTCAAATAGGACAGCAACAGGGAAATGAAATACAGAATCGAAAAGGACATCAAGAATACATAAGTGCTTCTATTGCTCCAGGGGCCCGTGGGACATCATTCGGTCTCTCCACGTGCCTGCGTGCCATGTCTTGCTGGAGGTGGTACAGGTCATCCATTATCTTGTGGACGAAAATCATTACCGCTGTGAAGAAAGTGGTCTGGGTCATATCTTCACACTCTTGGCACTTTGTGACAATATAATCAGCGATCTCTCTGACCCTCTGCCTGATGACACCCTTCTCCTGAAGTAAGCGCCCGATCTGTTGAGATCTTGCCTCTAAAACCTAGGTGTCTTTATGATTATGTTCTTTCCATTGCTGCAACTCTTCCTTCAATTGAACCATCATGGTATATCACTGTTCCCTTTCTGCCTTAAACCTTTTTTCTTGTTTGGACATTTTGTTCTCGAGGGTGGCCACCTTTTCTTTTAAGCCTGTGACTTCTTGGTCATGTTTTCTTTTCAATTTTTGCACAAACTCTGCTCTTTCCTGTGCACGTTTTGTCAATTTTGCCCGAACTGGGGCCAAATCCTCTTCAGCTTTGTCCAGATTATCACCATAGCTGCACAACTTTTGCCTAAGACTGTTGATAAGTCTTTCATCAGCTCTGCTTCTCTCAGGGTTCTCAATAGATATTTTCATTTTCTGGATCTGAGCCCGGAGAGCTTCATTTTCTTTGTTTAGCCTGTTTTTTTCCCCTTCAGCTGTGGCGGCTTGTAAAGTGTTTTCAAATTTGAGTTCCCTGATTTGGGCTTCCAACTTGCTTATGGTAGCTCGATAGTTATTCTCCTTTTCTAGCCAAGCCCAGTGCTCTTGCGTCTGCTCAATGAATTGTTGCACGTGGGGTCTTTTTGCTGGCTGTTCTTTCTCTTGATGCTCTCTGCCCCTTCTACCGTACCAAGAAGTGTAACCCGGCTCTACTTCCCCTCTGGATAAATCTCTTACCCGAGTCTGCGGCTCCAAAAATCTGCGCTCATGCCAGATCTGATAAACCCTATCCTCTGGAAATGCAGCTCTTGGACATAGCTCAATGGCTTGTTGACTCAGATCCTCATCATATGGAACATCCTGTTGCCTTCCCAACTGTCGTAAGACCCGATGTGGGGCATACAACTGAATGCTTCGAAAGCCCATCAACAGAAGGTAACACACCCCGGCCGACATATGGATGACTTCGCCGATAGGGAGCCACTCGAATGTCCACTCGATTTGGTCGGCAGTCAATGACCTCAAGTGTATGAACCAGGCTTCTGTGCCTTCTGGAAATTCATGGCCCTCTACCCGAGTCCCATGTTCTTCAATACAATTCAAACCAGTCAAACCGTAGTTCATTTAGCCCGGGCGATGACATAGGTGCTCAATCATCCAGATTTGTAGGAGCAGGTTGCACCCTTCGAAGAATTTTCCCCCAGACTGGCAAACCGTTAGGGCACGGTAGATTTTGGCCAAGACCATCGGTATAAGAGTGCCATTAGATTTTTTCATCATGAAATCGGCCATTCCCACGAGTCCAATATCTATGCATCCGTCACTCCTTGGGCAAATTAGGGTACCCAGGAATGCTACCACGAAAGCCAACCCCCGGCGGGCCTCCCATTTAGTTTGGTTCTTGTTGTAAGTCAGACCGGTGTTATCAGCTTCGAAGCCCCGAGGATCTCCATAGCGACTGTATAGGAACTAAAAGGTGCAGAACCCCTCAGATAGGTGCGGGTCTTGGATTTCCCGACTAATGCTCAGAAGGTCTAGGAACTTGTGCGGAGTCACAACCCTGAGTGCTACTGGATATCGGCTTCTGAGATTTTCACTGAGGCCAGCATACCTCGCTATTTCCTCTAGCGTGGGTGTCAACTCAAAGTCCAAAAAATGGAACACATTGTGAGCGGGGTCCCAAAATGATATTAGAGCTTCGATGATGTCCAACCTTGGCTTAATCTTTAAAAGACCAGTGAGTCCTCCCAAAGCTTTTACCGCGGACTTTATACTGACTTCCCCCAAGTCTCTCCACCACATATGGAGTCCCAAGCGAATTTCCTCGACAACCTTAAAGGGAATATTTTCGACATTCCTCATCCTGCACATTTATTTAAGTGATTTGGTTAAGAAAAAAGCAAAGCCATAATTTATTTTTTGACCAAAGGTAAAGAGAAAGTGCTATTTTTGCAAAATATTTGTAATCAAATTGAAAACGGACCATCTTTGCAAATACGTCCCTTCAACACTTCGGGTAGGAAGTTTTTAGGGCTGTGTTTGCTAACTGGGTCAAATTTTTCGAAAAAGACCACAGGTGGCTATTCTTGCAAAACAGCCTTCCGGCGTCCCGTTGGCTCAAGAACTTTCCGAATCCCATTTGTACAACACCAAACCGTAAGGAAAGAATCCTTCTATCTCAACCAAGCTACGCATGCCACCAAATCCGAAGAGAATTGCTAAGAAACACCTATAACAACTCATTACTTCATAACACCCACAAAACTAATCATATCCCTTATCGTTTATCATGCCGATCTGACCTATTACCAAGCTGTCCTATTCATTCAAGTTCCTTGTGACTTACCTTTGCATTGATACTTCCTCTTGCTATAATACCACAATTCTCAATCCAGACTCACTGCATGAAACCCGAGCATAAAATATACAGTCTAAGGCTCATAAGCCGCTAAGTAATCCTCAAATATCCCCAAAAGCACCCCATTAGAAATACTTACCTTGAAGAGACTTCCTGTGAGTTTAAAGTCATTACCTTTACTTTCTTGATACTGATGGATAGAATCCATGATAAGGTAAATACACCACAAGCCTTGACACCTTCCCCTTAAATCTCAGTTCTAGCCCCTTTCACACCTTGAAGATCCTCAATCGCTACATATAACCTTGAATCCGTCTGAACCATTCCCGAACGTCATTCACTGTACGCAATTTCAATTACACTAACCAAGTAAACAGAACGACCTGACCCCGCTTGCAAACCACATACTAAGAAGGTAATCCACACCTTTGAAGCAGCAAGCACACTCATACATTGCACACACTACACTTACCAGTACAACTTAATCGTTCAATAGATTCCATTATCCGTAAAGTACATTACAACCTGTATCGAAGAAATTCCATTACTCGAGTCATTCCCAGACTCCACCTCTGCAGGTCATAACTGATTCACCAACATACCTCGAATCGAAACCAATACAACACATAATCGTGTAATCAACTTATCATTAGCGGACTCCCCCACTTGGATCAAAGCCAAAGATCAAGACAAACAATAACTCACGATGCCCATACACTATCACTGCCACCATACTATGGTGAGGTTCAACTAAATCCTCCATAAGCTCATATGAACCAAACCATCTAACCCTCAAATCGTATGCAAATCTTGTATTCACCATAGTAATGGTCATGCCAACTCCCACAAGCGATCTAAACTCAAATTACAACATACATCATTTATTGATAGAGAGAACTTACTACGGATAAACATAAGGGTCACACACCTCAGGACAACCCGCAGAAGATACCACTGCCTGCTTAACCTCAAAATGATATCTCTCTATACACTTCCGAAAATCATAGCTATCATGCAATCACTATACCTTCCTACATTAGAACACGACCACTGCCTGACCTCGAGACATCCCATTAAGCGGTATAAGAACCTGAAGTTGATGGCAATACTAACACTGGAGCTGTGGTCAAGGAAATATTGAGCTTCTGGAAGCTCTACTCACACTCGTCTGACCACATGGATACCTTCACTGGACACCACGTGTCCCAAGAATGCTACTGAATTGAGCCAAAATTTCATACTTGGAGAACTTCGCACAAAGCTTCTCCTCCCTATATCCTTGTAATACCATCATCAAATGCTGAGTATGCTACCCCTGGCTACGAGAGTACGACAAGATGCCATCAGTAAATACAATAACAAAGGAGTTACAACACGGCTGAATATATCGTCAATCAAATACATGAACGATGCTGGGGCATTGGTCAGCCCAAAAGACATCAGCAGGAGCTCAGAACACAATATGAAAATCCACTCCACTCCATAACTACGCTACACGAGAGGTCCTTCAATATACTCACAACTCGAAGCTATATTCTAATTCAATACAGAAGTCAAATACTCAATGGTTCTTGCCACATCTCCCGCCAATCCATTTTTGTCACAATCAAAAAACCTGAACACATCAACCATCAGGTCATACTCACCATGTAGTCACCTAGTCAGAAAGTTCCATCAATAAGGACACTAACAGACATATAAGTCCCCAAATACGTGTGCTCACACAAATGAAATCTCAGCACTCAAGTCACAGATAGAATCTGGTCTCAAGTCCTCCAGACTGGCCCATTATTAACATGCTAAAAATCACATCTCATCCATGGAAGTCACAAGCCGTTGGTGTACAGCTGATACCAAGCGCTCATGTGCGCATTCGAATACATGAAAGGAATTCAAGAAGTTACACTTTTGGCTGAATAAAATGGATTCGCACGACAAGAATTCAAGAATGTGGGATGTTTCCTAAGGGTTTTGTAGCCTCTCGAAGATAAGTACAGACGCCTCTATACCGATCCGCAAGACTCTACTAAACCTTCTCATGACCGTTGAGTCTTATGTAACCTAGTGCTCTGATACAAACTTGTCACGACCCCAAATCATAAATCGGTCGTGATGGCGCCTATCGTGGAACTAGGCTAGCCAACAATTACATATTTACAGTTTTCTTTTCAAATATTTCCCAAATCATTATCAACATAACATAAAACATATATAAATCTTTGAATTTTTATGCAAAACAAACAAAGCTAAATAGTCTACACCCATCCCCAAGATCTGGAGCCAACAGGTCATGAGCATCTAAGAATACTACCAAGGATACTACTGTGACAATATATAAATCTCGGAACAGGGAAACTAGTACAAAACAACGAAGGGAAGCAGAGATGCCGTGAGCGCTGAACAGCTACCTCGAT
Source organism: Nicotiana undulata (assembly GCA_005239495.1). Lineage (NCBI taxonomy): Eukaryota > Viridiplantae > Streptophyta > Magnoliopsida > Solanales > Solanaceae > Nicotiana > Nicotiana undulata. The sequence goes on from ML258911.1 coordinate 22,765, forward strand.
GTCCCAACTCCGGTTCCACGCGTAATAAGAAAGCTAGTGCTCAGCACCAGCACCTGAATCTGCACACAGAGGTGCAATGAGTAATGATGAGTACGCCAACTCAGTAGTAATGAAAATAAATCAAGTCTTGAACAGTAAGAAAACACACAGGATCAAATCATCAAGTCACAATAAACAGTCTTTCTTTGTATACATTAAATTAGTACGCTTGAAAAGCCAATTTCAGTAAAACTCCTTTGAAAAAAGATATGGTTTCTAGTAAATTCAGTGAAATACCCAAAAAGTATTAGTTTTAAGATGAAATGAATCATAAATATTCACTCAGGTAAAGCAAGTATCATAAACCGCCCCTCGGGCAAGTCACCATTCAGAATCAGTCACTCAACATACCTCACAATCACTCAGCATCAGCCCCTCGGTCAACCTCACTATCACCCATGCATCCCAATCACTCGTCGCTCGCCACTCGCCACTCGCACTCAGTAGGTACCTGCGCTCACTGGGGGTGTACAGACTCCGGAGGGGCTCCTACAGCCCAAGCGCTATAACAAGCCAAATCATGACCTCAATCACTATAGCACTCGACCTCTTTCATATCATAACAGCGTAACATGCTGCGACGTGCAGCCCGATCCAATATCATATCCTCACAAATCAGGCACTCGGCCTCACTCAGTCATCATATACAATGTAACATGCTGCGGCGCGCAGCCCGATCCATAATATCCTCACAACATAGTCCCTCAGCCTCACTCAGTCAGAAACCTCTTAAAAAGCCGCTCGGGTTATCAGTAAAACGGGGTACTCGACCCAAAATATCATTTTAAATCACTAACAATGTAAATAAGACTGAGTTTTGAAATCGGTTAAACATAGCATGACTGAGTGTAAAACATGAATCAACACAATGAGGAATAGTAGTAAATAGCCCCCAAGGGGTCCAAACAGGCCGGCACAAGGCCCCAAACATGGCGTACAACCAAAAAAATACGGTAATAGTCTTAAAACACAATTTATCATATGATTGAGAAATAATTATGCAACTCATAGTTGCCACGGGAAAGACCAAGTCTGAATCCCTAATCAGTGCACGCTAACCACTCGTCATCCAATGTCTGCGTCACTCCAAAACAGTGAGAAGATGCTAAGTCCGGGGTTTCATACCCTCAGGACAAGATTTAAAGTCATTACTTACCTCAAACCAGCCCGAAAAGATACTTCGCAATGCTCTTGACCCTCGAATCGGCTCCCGAATGCTCCGAATCTATCAAAACCAGATTTATAACATCAAAATATGCTAGGGAGATGAAACCCAATCGGAAAATATCAACATTAGGCACAATTCCCGAAATTGGCTAAACCGGACCCTCAGGCCCACGTCTCGAAACTCGATAAAATTTAAACCATAATGATCCTCATCCTCTCACGAGTCTATACATATCAAGAACACTGAAATCGGAGTTCAAATGACCCCTCAAATCCCCATTAGAAGGTCTCTTAATCTCAATCCCTAATTACCCCTTTTTACATTGATTTCCCCAAATTATCACCACTAATTAGGTCTTTAATCACATATAATCGACTTATGAAGTCAAGAATCTTACATCCAAGTGATTACCCTTTGGTTTCCTCAAAAATCCCTCTCAAAAGCTTCAATCCCGTATAAGAATGGTGGAAAAGTGAAGAAGGGTCGCAGACTTGACTATTTAATACTGCCTAGGCATTTCCTTCATCGCGATCGCGGACTTCCAGTCGCGATCGCGGAGCACAAAATAAATTGGATCCTCAACAACTCTATGAGATCGCGGAACATTACACACGATCGCGAACCTTCACCTCACAAACCAGTGCGATCGCAACCACAACCATGCGATCGCGAAGAACATCTCCCTCAGCTCCTACCCAGCTCACTACCTTATGCGATCGCGACCCTGACCACGCGATCGCGAAGCATACCCTGCAAAAATAACGCGATCACAAAGCTCTCAATGCGATCACGATGAACAAACTTAGACCCCCACATAGCTAACCCTACGTGATCGCAGGAACCCCTACGCGATCGCGTAAGAGAACACCAGAGCCAAAACACACCAGAAATCTGCAGCTTCCAAACTACGTCTGTCAACCACCCGAAACACACCCGAGGCCCTCGGGACCTCAACCAAACATACCAACACATCCCATAACCTCATTCACACTTAGTAGAGCCTTTGAAACACCAAAAACAATGCTAAAACACCAAAATCACATCAAATTCAAGCCTATGAACTTTGAAATTTCTAAATTCTACCAACGATGCCGAAACCATCCAAAACACCTCCGATTGACCTAAAATTTTGAACACATATCCAAAATGACATTATGAACCTGTTCCAATTGTCGGAATTCCATTCCAGCCCGATAGCCTATTTTCCACTGCCGACCGGAAATCGCCAAAAACTAACTTTCGCCAATTCAAGCCTAAATCTACACCGGGCATCAAAATTACATTCCGAACACAATCCTAAGTCCCAAATCACCTAACGAAGCTATCCGAGCCAAAAAATCCGCATTCCGAGATCGTTTACCAAGAAGTCAACTCCCGGTTGACTTTTCCAACTACAAGGCTACCTTAAGAGACTAAGTGTCTCAATTCTCACCACAACCGCTCCGAACCCGAACCATCCGACTCCAACACATCATACATAGTATAACCAATACATGACAAGGCAAAAACATGAAAAATAGTGCAAAATCTACGGAACGACCGACCGGGTCATTACAGTCCCTTAAGTCAAATGCACGTGATGCAAATAATCGTTCCTACTAGGGGATACGACATGAGGATATGTACTAGGTTTATATTTTGGGGGTTTGTTCTAGACAAGGCTTACCCGAGCGGACAGCTCGAGCCGAGGTCGGGGCAGCGTACCGGGAATACAGAAGCTTCACCGGCTTTACAACTTGTCCGTACCTCGTTCCAAAATTTGGATGACTCTAACAGAAAAGAAGTCACACGAAGTGCACACTTCCCAGATGATTTAGAAGACTCAGAGAGAAGGAGGTTTCGGCACAGTTTATATGCAGTTCAAATAATATCAAAGCGGTAAAACGACAATTAGCACATTAGTTTTAAACATGTAAAATCAGATAATGAAAGCCAAATATAATAGATATTCTAAGCTCGAATTCTTGAACCCTGAACCAGAGATTCTGGGTTCTTTTTCCCCAGCAGAGTCGCTAGAGCTGTCACACCTCCTTTTTTCACCCCCGGGATAATAAATGGGTAATGAGGGAGTTTTTCCACTTTAAGGGACATTATTCGAATTTGGGATTTATTTTAGTTTTCAGAGTCGCCACCCGGGTTTTTGACGATGTTCCGGGACACCGTTTTATTGAAATCCCAAACCGAGGAAATTTAGACTCTGTTTTAAGTTGTCTGCGACTAGAAATCCGAGTAAGGAATTCTGTTAACCCGGGAGAAGGTGTTAGGCATTCCCGAGTTCCGTGATTCTAGAACGGTCGCTTACTATTAATATTTGGCCTAAGTTATCTGATTATTTATGTATTTTAGCCTATTGTGCGTTTAGCCCTTTAACTTTTAATCGCTTTTAGTATTTATAGCTTTATCTTGAAACAAGTCACGATGACGTGCACTTTTTTATTTTTGGACATATTGTAATTGCGCCACATGAAATTCACCCGCAATTACAACATGTGATTTTATTATTGTTTCGAGTTAGAGTCGGGGACATGAGTTTCCACACCCGAGTGTAGATTGTATAGTCATGACGGTTTAAAATGCCTATTTGAGGCGATATTCCATTATTCTTTAAGTTTTGGAATTTTATCTAAAAGAGGTATTTTAGCTTTACGGTGTATGTATATAAATCATTTTTGATATTTTATGGATTTATCTTGGGACAAGTCACGATGGCGTGCACTTTTTGTTTTTTGGACACATCGCAATCGCGTCACATGAAATGCACCCGCGATTTCTACGTGTGATTTTATTATTGTTTTGAAGTAAGAGTCGGGGGCACGAGTTGCCACGCCCGAGTGTAGGTTACGTATGGTCATGACTATGGTCGTGACGGTTTTAAAAAATGCTTATTTAAGCAATATTGGATTATTCATCAAATTTTATAACTTAACCAAAAAGAGGTGTCCTTAGCCTATAGGATATGTATAAAGTCATCTAGAAATTGAATTCACTAAAGGTAAGTGTTTGGGCTATGGCCATATTTTAGCCCAATAGTTATTTATCCCTTTTGGCCACTCCTAATTATGGCTAGTTATGAAAGAAGTGAGGCTATACAATTCAAATAATAAAATACTAGATAAGAAAAGTGAAAGCACAAAATTGATCCATTTGAATGTTTTTCGACTAACGCATTATATATAAAAAGAGCAGATTGTTTGAACTGAAAATACTGCTACAATGGTATATATATGCCTAGTGCCTTAAATTTTTTAGCTAACACAGAATTACACCCTTATACATTCACCTAAATCTGATTCTTTGAAGTGTTTTTTTTAATACATGCACATGAAAATAAAACTGCTGCCTATAAGAGTATGTCTATCAAATTTACACGCCATTCGGTTAGCAAACTTGCGTTTGAATAAAAATGTGCATAGTTTCAGAGTTTTGGAGAAAACGAATTCGAAATTGTTGAGAGCACATTTTAGGACAGTCTAATTGCTTATAGTTCTGCCTGGTCCAAGTTAAACAACCTTTTCCTTAATTTTGAAAAAAGAAAAGACTCGGAAATTTTTAGATTTTTAAAGAGAAGACAGAAAGAAAACAGAGAAATAAATATAACTGAATATATATTGTTATACATAGTCTAGTCCTTATTACAACTGAAAAAAGAGAGAAAAACATATAAAGTCTACTCTATTACATTTCCATGTTTACTATACACTGTCCTAAAATATAAGAAATAATAAATTAAAAAAAAAATATGTTGCTGCTCCTGTGCGAGCTAGCAGCCTTTCACAACTCCAGCCTGCATTTCAACAAGGATTTTGAATATCTAAAATACTCTAGGCATTCTTAAGGAGTAAATCTGACCATTTGGAGATTCAAATTCCCTGCCTTAATTCCTTTTTCAACAGTAGAATTTGTAACCCTAATAGGTAATTTTAGCAATTAAAGTAAATGTTTGTGCACTATTATGGGGTGAATCTGACCATTAGAGGGTCAGATTCATCTACCTTAGTGCAATGCAGATTCTCTCAATAGAAACCAAAGCAAACATAAAGCAAACATTCAAATCATGATTTATTGACACTAACAAACACAAGATTCATATATTCATAGTCTAAAATGAACAGAAATCAAACAATACTAAACAGATACCAACAAAATACAAGTTTGGAATTCAGGAGTTTCATTTGAAGCATAGGTTGTTACATACCTTTTCAAAGAGAAAATAACAAAAAAACCCTGACCAAATAAAGGTCAGGCAGAGATGGAAATCAACAAGAAAGGAGAGAACCCAACAACATCAAACAGTAAATCAGCAGCAAACTAAAACCAAACATTACCAGTAAGAAATCAACCCAGGAATTTCGAATATAGATACTTAAAGCTCTCAGAATCAGTCCACCAAGGAAGAGCAGGAAGCTGAGAATGAAAGCAGTATACTGATAGATTTTCTTCAAAGGAAATAGCCAGATTTCGTTTCTCTTTTGTTTCCCTACTGATATTTTTTCAAAGTTTTTGTTTGTGAGAAACAATTGCTATGTTTTCTCCTCTAAAGTGTAGGAATTCTTTTTCTTTTATAGGGTAACTTAGGGTGGCATCAAAAAGGCATATTTTACCCTAAAGGATCAGATTATTCTTTTATTTGGAAAGTTGTCCGTCCTTTTTCAGGCCCAATGAGGACAGTTGTACAGTGCTAGAACCTTCTAGATGTCCTATTCTTTGTAAATTTCAGATTTTACCCCCTAGAAAATCGAATATTCCAGCTATACCCTGAGATTTTACCTTAGTCTGATCCTAGAAATCCTCTTGGGACCTTCTAGAACCAGCTGGATGATTCCAAATTTTTAAACAAACCTACACTTGTTTTAAAGGTTCTGAAATCAATTAATTTTAAGGGTCTAACCTAATTAATTAGTTATAAGTTCTCTTAATTAATCATAATCAAGAAAAATGAGTTTCAAAGATTAAAACAACTGCCTAAGAAACCTAAAGTTTAATTAAAAACTGATTTAGGAAAGATTATCAAATTAGCCTCGCTCATGATTTCATCAAGCAACTTGTTAGTTGAAAGAAGCTGTTCTAATCCATCCTAAACTTCTTAGTCATTTTTAGAGAAAAGAAAAACAGCTGAGTACAATAGAACAAATTAAACACGATTTATCAAAGAAATCCTAACAACTACACATGGCTGCCACGAATTTCAGGGTCTAAACTAATTAAGATGAAATACCAACGAAACATGGACGAAAAACAAGGATGGATTAACATCAGACATAGCCAAACAGTAACCTAAAGCATGGATTGAAACATCGATACACATGATTCTATTTGAAACTATTTTGATAAATTAAATCCTAAAAACTAAACTAATTATCAGAACATATGGAAGCAGTGATAATTACGGACGAAAAAATAGTGAATACACACAGGGATTAAACAATGATCTATTCATGATTTTGATAAATAAAAGAAAGAAAAAAATGAGGAAAGAAAGGGGCTGGTACCAGTAGGGTGTGCTTTGGCGGATTACGGCGACTTTGCCGGAATTTGGCACGACTCCGGCGACCTCAAAAGAGACTCTCACTCGCATGAATCGATGGCTCTTGTCAAGATCCACCGACTCATGTGAGTTTGAGTCACAGAGTCGAAGCATGGTTGAACTTAGGAGAATTTAGGGTTTGGGCCTTTCTTAGATCTGAAATAAGTCGCGGTAGGGTGGCCTTTTGGGGGAAATAACGGTGGGATATGGTTGAGGGGGAGGTGAGGATAGCCTAGTGAGAATTTGGGATCGATTGGTGGAGCTCCGCCGCCGGTGGCGATTTCCGGCCGGCGGAGCTAGGGCGGTGGACGGCGTGGTAACGGTGAGAGTTAGAGAGGAAAGAGAGAGACTGGGGGTGTTAGACTTCTGATCTTCAGAGAGGGGGGGGGGGGCTTTGGATAGTTTTGTACTTAGTAGATGGGTAGTTGTGAGCCGTTGGATTAAAATGATCCAACGACTGGGATCAATGTGGGTCTGAAACGACGTCGTTTGGGCAGGCAGGGGGTTTGGACCAGGTAATGCTTTGGGCCTGGGTAGTTTTATGTATAGAGAAAGGATTGGGCCTGGGTACTTCTTGGCCCAGGTCCGATTTTTAACACTATAGGCTTAATTAAACTTAATTTATCTAATTAAAACCAAACCTAATTAAATTCAAAATCATAATAATCAATTTTGTCCTTATTTTGTCTAATTATAGACTAATTAGGAATAAAATAATTAATTTAATACTCCTAATTAAATCTATAGCTTTGTTAGATAAAAATGATTAATTGTAGCAATTGTTGAACCAAGTCACTGCATGGTTTTGAAGATTGACAAATGTCTACCCAATTGAACCAGGTCCATCAGGGCAAACATACTTGAACAAACCCATTGGCACAAGACCCGTCTATGCACAGGAGATAAACATGATTGTGAATTATCCATGAACTAAGAAGTTGTCTCCTAAAGCGAAAAGATTGCAAATTGATAAGAGGTTAGAATTCGAGTTCAACGAGGACAAAAACAAAAGGAGGAAGTTTAGATAAATACAAACTCTTCCACCAAGGAAGAGTTGCATTAGAATTGAACAACATATCTCAGCGACTGACTCTATAAAGTGTTGAAGAATTCCTGCTGAAGATTTCACGCATAAAGACAGAAGTGAAACAAGAATTGAAAGCAAAATTCCCAGAGCTATTTTGCAAGCAGAATCCTTGTGCGACACAAAAGCTACTTGAACCAGCTAGAAGAACCAGTTCCATCTGTTTGTCTTTTAAGTCTAGTTGGTTGTAGTAGGAGATTTAATATTGTATCTTTCAGCTTTATCTATAATCAAATTGTAATAGGTACACACTGTTCAAGTTAGAGTTAACTTGAAGTTGTCGCAATTAGCTAGAGGCTAGATTGCCACAAANGATCAAAATAAGTGCACCACCTGGAAACTGGGAGGGTCAATCAACTGCAAGGCCACCACTTTTCAATGGCCAGTACTACTCCTGGTGGAAGAACAGGATGAAGGACCACCTGATTGGAGAAAACTATGAACTATGGGACATAGTCACTGATGGTCCTCTAGCCACCATGAAGAAGACTGCTGAAGGTGTAGATGTACCAAAAACTAGAGCTGATTGAACTGCTGAGGATCTGAAGAAATTGGAGAAGAATGCTAAGGCCAAAAAGTGGCTAGTATGTGAACTAGGTCCAGACGAGTACAGCAGGATCCAAAGCTGCACCACTGCCAAAGAAATATGGGATACCTTGCAAGTAGCCCATGAAGGAACACCTCAAGTTAAAAGATCAAGAGGTACTCTACTATACTCTCAGTATGAAAACTTCACTATGAAAGAAGGAGAGACAATTCAAGAGATGTACACAAGGTTCACAACTTTGACAAATGAACTTAAGTCTCTTGGTAGAGTCATTCTTGAAGAGGACAGGGTAGAGAAGATCCTGACAAGGGTCTTGCCAATTTCCTGGGAAAGTAAAATCACTGCTATCCAGGAATCCAAAAATATGGCAACCCTCAGATTGGACGAGCTAATTGGAAACCTTACTGCCTATGAACTCAGAAGGCAGACAATGAAAATGGATGCTCCAAAGAAGGAAAGGAGTCTAGCACTGAGGATCACTGAGGGAGCAAATCTGGAGGAAGATGAGATGGCCATGATTACCAAAGAATTCAGAAACTTCCTCATAAAGAAGGAGGGCATATCTAGAGGAGGAAACTACAACAAAGAAAAAGCTCCAGAAAGGCCAACCAACGAGGGATGCTACAAGTGTGGAAAGACTGACCACCTTAACAAGAACTGTCCTCAGTGGGAAGTGGAATGGAAAAAGGAGAGATTTGAAAGAAGGAACAGGAAGAAGGAATTGGTCCAACCCAAGAAAACCACAATAAAAGCTATGGTTGCTGCTTGGGGAGAAAGTTCAGATGAAGAATCAGAAGATGGTGAGAATGAAGATCTGGCGCTCATGGAAATTGGAGATTCTGATGAGGAATCATATGAGAACCAGAGGTAAGTATCTCTCATCTTAAAAACAAAATAAAGTTCCTATCTAAGGAAAAACTCTCTGAGTTGCTACTTGATTTCATGGATGATTCTGAAGAAACAACCAAAGAGAAAGAACAACTCTCTAAAGAATGTGCAATGATAAAGGCAAAATGCATGAACCTGGAAATCAGAGTAAGTGAATCTGTAAAGAAAAACACTGCCCTGATGAACCAGGTTCATCCACTTGAAACTGAGATTCTAGAGCTAAAATCTGAAAACTTAAAATTAAAGCTAGGATCCAGTAAAAAGATTATTGAACATTCTCATATCATGTTAGAAGAAAATGTGGGAAAACTAAAAGATAAGATGTATGCCAAGGATGAACAGAAAAGGACACTTAAGGAATAACTTGGTAAAGTCAAACATGAGTTATATCGAACTTGTAAATGGAATAAATCCTTTAATGCCTTGACATGGCTTCAAGAGAATCATAGTAGCAACCGGAGAGGGCTTGGCTTTGGGAGTCAATTGACCAAGTGGGATCCCAAAAGCAAGTATCTCACTCTCCATGAGAATAAAATCTGCACCCACTGTGGTAAGACTGACCACTACAAAATTGAGTGTACTGCAAAAGAGCAGGCCAGTTGAAGAAATAAGAGTTTTGTTAAAAAGAAAAACTGGCTACCAAATTGGACCAGAAAAAACTTGATTCATCCATTCTCTCATAGAAAAGGACCCAAACTAGTTTGGGTTCTTAGAACTAACCCCTAATTTCTTTTTGTAGGTTCAAGTGAGAGGAAGTAGCCAAATTTGGTATTTGGACAGTGGTTGTTCAAAACATATGACAGGGAACAAGGAACAATTCCTTTCACTTGAAAAACTCAAAGGAGTAAATGTCTCCTTTGGAAATGGAAAGAAAGGTGAAATTATAGGGGTTGGTAAGGTAGGTAAGGATGACACACGTTCCATTGAACATGTGTACTTGATAGATGGCTTGAAATATAGCCTGATCAGTGTGTCACAATTGTGTGACAGAGGTAACCTTGTTGCTTTTACTTCCACAAAATGTTTTGTGATCAACCTGCTTACTGACAAGATTGTTTTGCAGGGAAAAAGAATGAATAACATCTATGTCATAGACTTGTCCACACTGTCTGAAAATGAACTCACTTGCTTAAGTGTGTTGGACAGTGATCCCCTCCTTTGGCACAAAAGACTTGGTCACGCGAGTCTGAATCAGCTTAACAAATTAGTATCTAAGGACTTAGTGGTAGGGCTTCCTAACATTAAGTTCAAAGAAGACAAGGTTTGTGAGGCATGTGCAAGGGGGAAGCAGGTAAGGTCTTCTTTCAAAAATAAGAAAATGGTCAGTACCACCAGGACGTTGGAACTGGTTCATATGGATCTGTGTGGTCCTTTGAGAACTCTGAGCAGAGGTGGTAAGAAATATGTAATGTTGCTAGTTGATGACTATTCAAGGTTCACTTGGACCTTATTTCTGACATCTAAAGATGAAGCTTTTGATATGTTCACTTCATTTGTCATAAAAACTCAAAATCAATTAGGAAATCAACTAGCATCCATAAGATCTGATCATGGTATTGAATTTGAGAATGCAAAGTTTGCTGAGTTCTGTGATGAACATGGTATCAATCACAACTTTTCTGCCCCCAGAACCCCACATAAAAATGGGGTTGTTGAAAGAAAGAATAGAACTCTTGAAGACATGGCAAGAACCATGCTTCCTTCTAGCAAATTACCCCACAGCTTCTGGGCAGAAGCAATAAACATTGCATGCTACATAATAAA